>SKCR01046715.1:0-93107 GCA_019454045.1 Zanthoxylum bungeanum
CGACACGTGGCATGGCGGCTGACTGTTGAAGCGACACGTGCAAGCAAGGCGGCTAAGATTCAATTATTATGCTGACGTCATTGGTGACGTGTCACTGTTCATGACGTCATTGGTGACGTCACTCTGATGATGTGGAAGACAACGTGGCGACACGTGGGGCGGCGGCCGTCAGACGAATGAGAGGTTGACACGTGTCGCGCTGTGATTGGCTGATGATGACATGGCATGTTGACTCGGTTGACTTGCTGATGTGGCTGCTGATGTGGACGATGATGTGGCGACACGTAGGATGACACGTGGGTCGGTGGCCGTCCAAGCAATAGAATTTCGACACGTGGCACGGCGCATTTTAGCATCTCTGTTGTGATGGTGACACGTGGCACGGCGCACGTTAGCAAAGTCAACTTTTCTCAGATTCTGATTTTGTGGACCCGGCGCATGTTAGCAGATTCGGCGCACGCTGGGCGTCGCGACGCGGAGGTCTGGCGGCGCGACGCTGGAAATTACCAAAATGCCCTTTTTCGACCATTTTCACTGTTTTACTCCAAATCACCTCCAGAATGTCCTGAAACTTTATTTATCTACAAAATAACACAAAACACATCAAAACATTCACAAAACTCAAGAAACTGTACAAAATATTAAGTTAAATGAGTGGGAAATAGTGATATAAATACCACTCATCACACCCCCAAACCTAACATTTTGCTAGTCCTCGAGCAAAATACAAAAAAATAACTGAATAAAATTTAACTAAGCCATTTTCGTAGGGATCACGGTTGCATTTAGCATATGCAACAAGCCTTTAAACCCCTAGGTGTCCCTAGTGGACGAGTGTAGTCTCGTGAGGGCTTACAGCAATGATACCCACAAACATTTTACAAAAGTAAAAAGGTAGTAAAAATAATGCACACAAAAGCAAAAAGACAAGAGAAAAGAGAATAAAGAAGTTAATAACTAATCAGGTGAAACTTCTACTACAAGTTACTAGTTGTTTTGTTTCTTTCTAAATTACCGAATAAGTAAATTCTCCGATTATTTTTATCTTTCTTCATATACACAGTCAACAAATATTAAACAACAACTCATTTTTGCCCACAACAGTCATAAGTGCAGTTGATAAGAGAGTAATATTTTTGTCCTAAAGTTCTATCAGATTTCACACCTTTTTGTAGTAATGGAATAATTTTCTGATTTTTATGATTTTTTCTTTGCTTTTTCTTTGAATTTTGACTTTTTATTTATATACAATACCTTCCGTCTATGTAGCGAGCTTTGGGTTGGTGACTCCCAAACCAGTTGGCTTTAGGGCACCAGGTGTTAAGACACCCCTACGAACTTAATTACTCAGACTTCAGATATGAATATATTTTTGCAGTATCTTCGATCCATGTAGCGAGCTTTGGGCCAATGACTCCCAAACCAGTTGGTTTTAGGGCACTGGGTGTTAAAACACCCTTACAGACTTAATAACCCGGATCTTAGATACTTTTTTTTTTTTTTTTTTTTTTTTTTTTTTTTTTTTTTTTTTTTTTTTTTTACTCTCCATCACTATTTATAGATGCTTGCTTCCTCCAATTAAACTAGAGCACGGAATATTACAAACTTTTTTACATTACAGCTCATGTCTGTATGTTTCCATGTAAGTTCATAATACCTGTCAACTGAACATAAGAAGATTCATTTTAGTCAGTATTATGGAGAATTCACAAATTAAATAATTCAAAAGGAAATAAACAAAAATTAACTTATTTCGAAATAAATGGTTTGAGATACGTCTCAAGAGTGGAAACTCCTTACTCGGCTATTTCTTACCAATTCACCTTTTTAGTCAAAATAAAAACACAAAAAAAAAAGCAAAATATTTTTGTAATTTTTGAAAATTTTTCAATTTTTTTGTATTTTTCGAAAAATTTTGGACTAAAAATAAAAACACAATACAAACAAGTACTATTAACTATACCTCACCCCCAAACCTAAATGAGACATTGTCCCCAATGTCTTAAACAGTAGAAGAAGAGTTTAGAAAATAATACCTGGTTAGTTGAAATTCTACAGGAAAATTACAGGTTAAGATCCAGATTAATTCGACGTCTCTTACCACGATCGTCCTCGGACCATTTTATCTGGAAAGGAGAGGGTCAACTTGTGGTTCATAAGCTACGAGTTGGTCAATTAGATCCAGAGCAGTTCTGGCAGTGAAGAGGAGTTCTTTCATAGGTTTCGACACGACACCCATTTCTCCGAGCATCATCAAGAAACACACAAAGAAAATCATAAAACCCATCAACGTTGTACAGCCCAATTGGTTTCTGGTTGGTGTATGTTTAGGTTCGCCCAAGATAGTACAATAAAAACTCCAAAATTGTCCTCCAATGCCACCACCTGGCAAAGCAATAAAAGCATCAGAAACGGTTAATCATTTCTACCAGTCGTTCAGACATACCTGGCACGATCAGTTCCTCTCCGTTTGATGATCCAATAAGGTTAGCCTCTGCCAAGGGTTTTGGTACGATTCCCAAAACATGACTGCCTCCTTCCTGTACGGCCTTTGAAACAATCCCCATTAGTCCAAGATTTCCTCCGCCATATATTAGGTGCATATTCCTTGCTGCTAAGACTCGACCCAATTCCTGTGCTGCTTCTATGTATTGTGGTTAGTACCAACATACTACTACCACACGCAAAACACAGATGTTCTCAACTCGTCTTCTTGAAGTGGCTTCCATTTTTTACTCTGGATGTCTTCAAATGTGCAATGATGAGTTGAATTTATAATACCTGAAAAGGGTAAGTAAAAATAGCACAAGTATCTTCCAGAGGAAGCTTGTTAGCTAAACAACAAAATGAATCGTGAAAGGTCAAAAAGTCTGGATCCTGTCTACGAAAATAAAGATAATTCCAAAAGAAAAGTGAAACAAAGCAATAATTAAGGCAACGGAATTGTGTATGCAATACGCCACTCGCGTAGTATAAATTCATTAGGATTTGTCTCAAGATTTTATTTCTTATTCAGCCATCGCTAATGAATTGTTTCTCTTCTTTTTTTGATTGTCAAACACAATTCCTTCTGTATTAAAATGCTCCGTTTGTGCTTTTCTTTACAAAAATAACACACAAAATTAAAAAGTTCACACTATGTATACACAAAATTAGAAGATATTACCTAGTCAGCTGAAATTTTACAGGAAAAATTACCGATAGGAAAAATTTATGTCCAATTGATACTTGACGATTTTTTTTAGTGAAAATTTCGACAGAGTCTCCTTTAAAATTTAAAATCTCCCCAAATTCATCCTAAAAAAATTATCACCAATCAAATCCCAACTTTGGCATTTTTTAGAAAAATCCGACAGAGTCTCCCCTGAATTTTTGATTATCCAACACAACCTAAATCTATCAAATGCCACAAACACTCCAATTCAATTTTCGCCCCCAATTACTACAAAATTCCATCGATCTGGCAATTCTAAACTCGGAATTCAGCCTGTTATTCACTGCCAAACTTCCAAATTCACAATCCTCCAATTTCAACAAACTCAACCACAAACTTATTCAATTTTCGTTTATCCCCTTTACTGCCAAAATTTATCAAATGCCACAAATAAACTCCAAATATCAAACTCAATTTCTTCGCCCCCAATTACTACGAATCAAATTCAACCATCCAACACTTCGTAATCCAATCCACACTCAACCAATTCACAATTCAATTTTTTAATTTACCCAATTACCAAAAAAAAATTTTTATCAAGTCATTACCGTAATTTTGATTTTGGCAGTGGTGATACTCTCGGCAGTGATGGTTTGGTGGCTGTTACGGTGGTTCACGGTTTCTGGTGTGTTGGTTGTTGGACGGCAGTGATGGTCACGGCAAGAGTGGGTTCGTGGCTTTGGGTTGGAGATCCGTAATGATCGGTCTTGTGTGGTTCGGTTCAGGCGAGACAGTGGCGATGGTTGCGGCTGTGGATCTCGGTCGTGAGGTTCACGGTCACGATGGCACTGCTCGTTCGGTTCGGTGGCTGGTGGGTTTCGGTCGGCAAGGGTGGATCTTGGTGGATTGGTGGATTCGGCGAAGCTTGGTTTTGATGGTGATGGACGGCTTGGCTTGCTCATGGTGTGGATCTCGGCTGGGGACTGGGGAAGATAGTGAAGGTTGCGGCTGTTGGAGGTGTTTGGAGGAAGAAGATGATGATGATGGGTCAGTTACGGTGATGAGGTCACGTAAGGGTGGCTCGCGGTGGTTTTGGCTTGCGGTGGTCGAGGGTTGGAAGCTCGGCCATGGTTCTCGGCAGTGGGTTGGCTCGGCAGTGATGAAGAGACACGGCAGTGGCTTGGTGGATCTCGGTGTGGTGGTGCGGTGTCTCGGCTTGGTGGCTCGGCCATGGTGGGTTTCTGGTTTTGGGTTGAGAGAAAATGGTGAGATCTGTGAAGAGGAGAGTGATCTGTGCATGGTGGCTGCTGGTTTTAGGCTTGTAAACAAACCAGTGTCGCGACGCTGAAATTGGTCGTGCGTCGCGACGCTCGGTAATTTTTAGGGTTTTTTTTTTTTTTTTTTTTTTTTTTTTTTTTTTTTTTTTTTTTTTTGGCAAAACCATGTCTTGCGACAGATAAATCCATAGGGACGCGTCCCTAGTAGACTTCTTACTTACTCGGCCGTCTTTTCTGGATTGACTTTGTATCTTCGTGATTTTGTCAAATTTTTATTTTGTGAAAATCCCGCTTGTACTGGTTTGCTTTGTCCTGATAAATTCCATTTTAATTTTTCCTGCAAAACTACACACAATTAAAAAGTTCACACACAAAAATAAATAAATAATTAAATAAATTACAACAATTGCATGGGTTGCCTCCCTGCTAGCGCTAAATTTTTCGTCTTCAGCCAGACGTGACTGAAATTCATCTGTTAAGGAGGTTTCAATGTCGTTTTGGATGTCCGATTAAAGACAATCCCGTGAGCGTTGCTTTTGAAGGGTCTCTTCCAACGGTAAAGTGGTAAAAAGAATTTTGTCTTATTCAATGCTCGTGCCACTTTTTTTATCTTGTTGCTCCAGTGATTCCTGCAAAGAAAGAAAGAAAATCAGGAGGTCTCGTATGATGCTTGACTTGGAATGGAAATTCCATTTTGTCAAGCTTCTGAGTGGTTTCTTTGATTTGTACTCCCCAAAACAGCGATGTTTCTCCTGAATGCTCTGGATCTTTAATAAGGTCAGATATTTGCTTCTCCATTTGCTCTGCATCTGCTCCATTTTCTTGCATGTATTCTTCACAATGTATTTGAAAATTTCTGCATTCAGCTCTTCATCTGTCATCTGTGAAATACATGTTTCAAAATTTTCAACCTGAAAAGAAATGTTAGATTTTAGGTCTTCATCCTCTGATCTGGTTGAAATGATTGGCTCAGGTATTTCTTCATCAAACATTTGTGCAATGGAATCTCCTAGATCTTCATTTTGAGGATACAGAATTCCATCCTCAATTTTTGATGCAGTTGGAACAAATATTTCAGCTTCATCCTCGTCAGAATCTGAATAATAAAAGTCAAATCGAGACTTTGCCGGTTCGGGTTCCTGAACTGATACCTCTGGTTGTTGATACTGCTCAACCTCCTCCTCTGTTAAGGTGTCATCGTGGATTTCTGGGTACTCGAAGGCTTCATCAGTGCCATCAGAAACTGGTTCTTGAGGTATTTTGTTCTGGTTTTCTATTAATTGTCTGATCTGATCTGTCATTCTTTGTATGGATTCTGCGTTATTCTGAATTTGTGCATCAAATCGAGCTTCTTGTTCTTTGAACATGTGAATTAATTGATCATTGATCTTCTCGATGGTTCTGGTTCTTGATAAGGATCGAAGGAAGATGGTGGATAAGATGGAAAATGTGATGGTTCTGTGAATATGTTGGTTCTTCGTACCATGTAGGATCTTGATAGTTCTGCCACCCTGGATGGTAGTTGTATTCGCAATAATCGCTTGGGTGGTTACCTTTACATATGTCACATCTCCACATTAAGTTCTGTGAGCAAAAGTAATATTACTTGGTTCTGGCATCCAGTGATAGTCATTGGGCTCAACAACAGGCCTCAGAAAACCGGACTGTTGCTCCCAGATGTGGGGTGTATCTTTTTGTAAAGCTCGTGATTTCTCAATTTCCCAGTAGTGTTCCATTTTTTTAATCACCTGAAAACAAAAGAAATAAAAATTACAAAATAAAAGAAAGAAAATTAGATATAAGTAAATTAGATAGTTTCAAAATTAACAACTCAAGAAATATAAGTCCCCGGCAACGGCGCCAAAAACTTGACCGGCGTAAACACACACGTATAACGCAAGCGCACGTATCGTTCAAGTAGTATAAAAATATCGATCCCACGAGCTTAATTCCTACTGTTGTTATTAATTGTTGAATCTATTTATTTACAAATATCTAATTAAATGGAAAGAGAGAGATTGTTTGTTTGTTTGGTTGAATGTGGCTTTGCAAAATAAATAAATAAATAAAACAAAAGAAAATACTAAGGTAAGAAAATAACAAAAGACACAAAATTCTAGGGTTGTGATTTATTCCAATATCATTATAAAGATGAAGTGATTATTTTATAGTTAGGAATACAATGATTTATTAATAACCTGAACACGCAATGTATGCGAAAGCATCTGTCGATACAGACACAATACCCATTATAACCAATTGAACCATATGTCAACCACATTATCTGGATTCATTAAGATTAAGTTCCAATTTATGGCTACCCTCGCCCGACAGGTATATTCCTATCCTGTAAGGAAATCTATTAAAGGGTTATCTATCCTCAAGGAAGATCGTTGGCTATTGAGTCTAAGGTTTTAAACTTAAAATCTCTATGTCTAGTTCATTTTAAGTTTACCTAATCAATTTTATTAGTGATCGGTTAATAAAAAGCATTAAGATTAAGACTCAATAAATAAATCATTATATTACCCAAACTATAATCTAACCCTTATAAACCGGTGATATTGAAATTCATCACAACCTTAGAAAAACTAACACATAATTATAACTAGTAAAAACATAAAATTAAAAGACATAAAATAAAAATGCTAAAAAGTAAATTACAATAAAATAAAATGCTAAGGTAAAAGGAATTACTTTTACCACTACTAATTTAGATATCTCCCATAAAATAATATATAAACTTGTGATATTATTTAACCAACCGACCAATCTGGCGGTATCCTGATTAAGTCCAATTAAGTCCAACCAGCCATATAGGCGGTAATATTTGTCCATAATCCAGCCATAAAGGCGGTACCAAAATAAATTTAACCAACCGACCAGTCTGGCGGTATCCTTGATTAATCAAGTTTAAACCAACAGAAAATAAATATACCAACCGACCAATATAGCGGTATTCCTTTATTAATCAGAATTTTAAAGTGTAAATATATTATTTTTAAGGGAGATTAATCTAAATAGTAACAGTAAAAGAATTACCTTTCACCCTAGCTGGGAAATTACTTTCTCATGAATAGTAAAAACTGTAAAAAGTAAAAAGTAAAAATTAAATACTATTATTACAAATGGTAATAAAAATAAATTACAAACTAAAATTAAAAAAAACTAAAAAAATAAAATAAAAAAATAAAAATAAAAATTCTAGAGAGAGAAACTCTCTCTAGAGAGAGAAATCAAGAGAGAGAGAGATGTGAGGTATATAAAATCTGAAAATTCGCCATCTATTTATAGCAAAAGTTTTCACTGTTTGGTCACTGTTCGCGCGTCGCGACGCCAAGCCCTCAGCGTCGCGACGCTGGATTTTTCACTATTTGGTTGACGTGGCACGATGAGAATGCGACACGTGGCATGGCGGCTGACTGTTGAAGCGACACGTGGCAAGGCGGCTAAGATTCAATTATTATGCTGACGTCATTGGTGACGTGTCACTGTTCATGACGTCATTGGTGACGTCACTCTGATGATGTGGAAGACAACGTGGCGACACGTGGGGCGGCGGCCGTCAGACGAATGAGAGGTTGACACGTGTCGCGCTGTGATTGGCTGATGATGACATGGCATGTTGACTCGGTTGACTTGCTGATGTGGCTGCTGATGTGGACGATGATGTGGCGACACGTAGGATGACACGTGGGTCGGTGGCCGTCCAAGCAATAGAATTTCGACACGTGGCACGGCGCATTTTAGCATCTCTGTTGTGATGGTGACACGTGGCACGGCGCACGTTAGCAAAGTCAACTTTTCTCAGATTCTGATTTTGTGGACCCCGGCGCATGTTAGCAGATTCGGCGCACGCTGGGCGTCGCGACGCGAAGGTCTGGGCGGCGCGACGCTGGAAATTACCAAAATGCCCTTTTTCGACCAATTTCACTGTTTTACTCCAAATCACCTCCAGAATGTCCTGAAACTTTATTTATCTACAAAATAACACAAAACACATCAAACATTCACAAAACTCAAGAAACTGTACAAAATATTAAGTTAAATGAGTGGGAAATAGTGATATAAATACCACTCATCAGTAACGCCTTTTTCACTGTTTTCACTTATTTTCACTCTGAAATAATTTTCGAAAATTATCCTAAATTCCAATACTCATAAACATATCTAAATGACATATTTTCATCAAAAAAATTCCAGATTTTCCAGGTTAAAAATAGTGAGCAAAAAATATCATTTTTCATGCTTTAAATTCAATTTTCACTAGATTAATCTCTTAGACCAATTAAGTCCCACCATTATGAAATATCTCTAGAAGAATTCTATGTTATTTTAGTGTGGATCAACAACTCTAGAATAGCAACCAAGTTGTCCAAAAAAAAATTGAACTCAATTTTCCTTAATCTAGTTCAAAGTTACTTACAAATGCATTACAAATGCATCAAACTTCTCAATCCATCATCCAATCCAAAAAACCCCAAAATCAAAGTAGAAAATAATCTATACAAACATTGCAAAAAAAAACAAGAACAACAAAGAAATAATTTTCTAAATTAAAGAAACTCAAAGATTACCTTTAATCTTCTAACTTCTTCAAACTTTGTTGTTGTGTGTGGGTATTTTCTTTCTTTCTTCAATTGGGCGTTTTTTGAAGGATGAAGAAGCTAGGGTTTTTTCAAGTCAACCACCAAAAATGAAAGAAAAACAATTTTTCTTCTTGAAAACCAAAAGTGGTGTGAATGGTTGTTTATGTTTGGTCAAATTTTTAAATTTTAATTAAATAAAAATGGCTTGGTAAAAAAGTGTGACACATGGCAAATTATTTGCCATATATTACAATTAATATATATTACATAATTAGCCAACACTTTACTAATGTATAAATTATACTAATAATAATTCAATTCATTAATTCAATCAATCATTACCAACTTTACAAATGTCAAGCTACCATTTTCCAATTAATGTGTATCTAATCTAATTATGTATCAAATACCAATACCAATTAGAACGACCAAAAAATACCCCGGCATATGAATTTTCGTTTACAGATTAAACGATTCGAATTAACTAATTTAATCCGATAACGTATTATGAATAATCTGTATTATTCATAACGCATTACCCAAGTGCTCAACGAGTACACTTCATATTGTGGGACTCTCTAAGTTTAGGTTTATCCGTCACGGAATCTAATTTCATGTCCATAATATAGTCGACTTTCAAATTTACGATCTCTAAATAACACTCGAAACTCACTTCCGAAGTATACCAGGACCATTGATTTACTAGATCACAAATACGTACATGATACCTATGCCCTGTACACAGGACTGAGGGATTCTATATGATACTCACAGGATATCATGAGAATCAGTCTACACCCAATTAACAAGCGGAGGTTTGATCTAAATAGATCGGTGACGTGACTGCCATCAAAGTGTGGAGGATATCTCATACATCCACAGTGGTATCTCAAGTCGAAGGACCACTATGCTACTCGACTTGAGAAGATTCCTATTGATGTTGGTGTACCATATATTAGGAAATCTTCTGTGAATCGTTCAGTATTTATCAAATAAACACCTACACATCTATACGAGTCTCCCAAGACTCATAGTTCATTGGGATAAACCATTGGATATACGACATGTACTGGTCTGAGTGGATTTTACTAACTGACTCGTGTCAGTAAATCTTGACCATGAACTTTATTTGATAATATACTTCTAGTAGTGACACTTCCCAATGTCAATTACAAACTACTTGTAACTGCACACTACAAAATATATTATCGGGTCTTTGTCTAATATATACATATCACTAAATCATATTTGGTTTTAATCTAATCGTAATTAGATCGAATATGTATATAAAAGCAAGAAGTACTACCATAAATAAGTAATATTATGGAAAAAAGAATTGTTCGTATTCATGAATCGGACATAAATATAATCCAGATTAGCACTCCGAGCACCAACCATAACAATTTCTCCCATATGCACTAGTGCCAATCCACGGTATCATATACACATGTAAATATGTATCATATGCACATGGCCCTCAAGAGCTCATCTAGCACTCAAGAGGTAGGCAACAAGAAGTAGGTCCGCTATAACAAATTGAGTTTGTCCAACAAACCCAATCGTTTTCCTTAGCCAGCATCATTAATATATTGTATAACCTAAGTTATACATCAATATGACTCAGATACGACATCAATATTGTGCTACAGCTACTGAGTTATCTATATATTTAGAGATCAAATCCAAATATTATGAGACAACCGCAAACACAACACTAATATCAAAACTTCTAATCTATAAGGTCATTATGCAACTTCATAAGTCAATACTTCATAAGTTACAACTAATTCCACTAATACAGTAGAATCAACCGTGACACTCCCACTGTATCTTTTCTGACTCTTTATGACGTAGACCATCTAATGTCATAATTAGATTCAAAACTAATCTGACCGTAGGGTTGCATATTATATTCTTCATAAATAAAAAACTCGATATTAATATCTCAAAGATAATAAAGAACATGTTTCAAGACCCATCCTATGGTCAATAAGGTATCAAAATAGCTCATAACAATTATGATTAAATTGATATCTCTAATCGCACATAATATAATATTCATTATGCCATCATCCTATGATGCATAAGATTGATTAGATATTCTAATCAACTTTTCTTTCGACAAAGGAATCATCATTTACGAAAGATTAATACTATATACAAGAGACACACTAACTGTCACACATATAGTTTCATGTGTCCTTTATTAGACCATATCTAATGCACGACTAATGAGAGTATCTCACAAGTCTCTTAATTTTATATCATATATAAAACTTTATATCGAATATAATAGAGACTACTCCCACTACTTTCATGGAGAAAAGAAGCCTTAGGTAAATCTTTTACCTCACAAACATCTCATTATTACATTAATAATGATAATGTCGTTAGGATATATAACACTAGAAAGAAATTTGTACGCTCCCACTAACCCTACTATAACATATGTATTCTCTATGCTTTGATAAAATCAGACAATCTGACTAATATCAAAAATAGAGAACACAGATTTCCAAAACGCTCACCTGAGTCTACAATAGGCTCTATATGCTAGTATATCAAACTGTGATCTTAGCAGAATATAAACTCCAGGGCCATTCTAGAATGAACTCTTCAAACAAAGAAATCACAATGGATCTCTTACTCGAAGAAACCATTCAGGAATGCCACTTTGCATTCTTGACCCAAAATACATAGTTTAATATCAACATTAACCAACAGATCTTTAATTGTTCAATTAGTGCGAATAGAGACAATTTTTCTCAGAATCTACAATAGATTACTGAGTATAACCTTTCTCACTGTCATACTATAAAGGTCAAACCTTTAACAGTCTCACTTTGCTTTTGCTGCATTGCACATTTTATGAACAATTCATAACAAAAGCTTAATTAAGTTAAAAAAACTTGATCGTAGTAAGCTATGAACAATTTTAGATCTATGGTTTAATGCTAACTTCCGAAATCGATATCAAATATCACACCCACTAAAAGTTAGAGGATAATTTTCTTCGATAAGAAAACAACGGAACCATCAAATATCAAATACTTCGCAAATGATTCTGACATCCTATTGGACTTATATGGAAGCTATCTAAGGGTCTTTTTATCTTATTAATTAGTTAGTTCCATTTATAGTTTATCACTCTCACATTTAACTTCAATACGTCAAGTCTTTGCTATAATTGTTAACATCTAATGTTACACACCAAGTAATTGTTGGAGATCTCTAAGTCCCGAGGATCAAATATAAAGCAAGAAACAAACATGCGAATACATCACGGAGTTGCGGAATACTCACATCGAGCGGTTGAGCGACACTAGAGGCAACAAAAATTCCATTTTCTGCTCCTTGAAGTCACGACAGTGACTGGTTTTGATGTCCTCATTTTCGGTCATTTGGATCATCTTCGTCAAGCTCCAAGCTTCGTCAAACGATTCCAAGCTCATGGGTGAACTTCCCTATCACATTCGCATGTCTCTCGCAGTGCTAGCTCTCATGATTTTTGCCACAAAAATCAAACACTTCACTTCCCATTTCCTTCTTGGCTCTCGGCAAACCAGTGAAGAAACAGCCCTCCATGGGCGAGAGAGAGAGAGATGAGAGAAAGAGAGAGTTGTGTGTGTTGATTTCAAATTTGTGTATCTAATACACAAAAGTAAATTTCAAATTCATTTACAATGAATTTGGCTTTCAAAAAGTCAAGCATTTAATGCTCCAACCACTCACATCATTTTCCATCAATCAATCAAGTTGTCAAGTCACATCACTCAAAGTGACTAATGATTTGACGCTTGATGCGACTAATGATTTGATGCTTGATTTGACTTGTGTGCCGCACTCGAATTCGAAATGTGAATGCGCTCGTAAACAATCTCGGGCTCGGGTTCGCTAATTCCAAATTAACGAATTTTCCGTTGCGACGTAATCAAATCTAATTTAATTAAATAATCATGCCTAGCATAATTACTATTCACGTCGCTAACGAATTAATTCTAAATTACCCGAATTAAAATCTAATTTTAATTCTGCGTCGAAATCCAATTTCTTATAATATATCAAATATATTATTTTATCGATTAATTCCAAATTAATCGTTATCTCTCTTTAATTGATATTTTATCCCAGATAAAATATATCCGTAATTAATCCCAGATTAATTTTCTCTCTCTACTAATTAATCCCATATTAATTAAAAGTGCGAGTCATACGTCATCGGTGAATCTTCGGGAAGCGACCCATGAGATCCCCGGATATGTAGGTAGTAAATTCGGTCGTCGGACTATCCAAACACGTAAGTACCTAGTACTACGTTTATACCGATTTACAAGACAAGGTTGGCTTCTAGCAAAGCGCCATGCCTACCCAATTCTCCAGAAATATCCTTACAGGAATATAAGGATCTATATCAGGCGTAGTATATGTAGTATTACGTATGTCGATCCAGTATCGTGTGATCACGTGCTAGGCCTGGGGCTAAAATTGTGTCTGCCTCGTACGAAGCACATGTCAGATGTCTGGTAACTAGTCTCAATAATCGGATAAACATGACCTTGTCATTTTATCCTGATGACTGCAGTACTTAAGAGTACTAGTACCGTATCCTATGTGACATCATCTCCACTATGACTGGAGTGATACTTCCGTCTTGACATCACACCCAACACACTACGATTCTTAATATACCCAGCAGAGGCGTACACAAAACCTGTTAAAGCCCTGGACGACCAAAACCAAAGTATATTGATTGTCGCAAGTATTAGCGGTGCAAGTCTCAGGTTAAGACCAAATACACCTACCCTGATTTCGGACTTCCATAGACACATAGTCATACTACTAATGGAATTCCGAGGGGGTCTATCCAGAGCGAAGCTGTTTCCCGTACCATCGGTAAAACACAACCTCCTATTACACTTGCATGAGTATCCTATACCCAAATATATGAGAACTATGCCGTTGTTCCCTCACAATGCGCACAAGTGTAATACTAGTCTTTTACGCATTTATCGATGTCCAATCTTGATAATACTCTGACTAGGGATATTTGATGATTTATCATTCGTGGACTGATACTGTCTCATATCATTCTCAATCCAGGAACAAATCATAGGGACCTCCTATCATTTATATATCTTGGTGATCTAATCACAAATGATAAGAGAGCAATCTCCTTTGTCATATAGTTATTTTGTACAACAACACCATGATCTGTACAAATAGTGACGCTATGGGTCATAATTGTCCAACAGTTATAAATTAATTTTATTACTCGGGATCTTAGAAAAGATATTCTATCAAATATAATACAATATTCTATCAAATAGAATACAATATTCTATCAAATAGAATAAAGGATAAACTTTTGCTTGTACCTCCGAGGCGCAAGTACTTTTCAATTATATAACCATTATACAAAAGAAAGATTCAAATCTGAAACTTTTCAAGATTCGAATTTTCTACCTATACATATCAAATACGTAACTGTAGAAACTAATAGAACCTTAATTAAAAGGATGAATTAGTTTTAATGGAGCATATCCTCAAGAGTATTGAAACTAATTCAGTAACACTTAATATCAAATGAATCAAATCATATAAGACGATATTTCTCCCACTGATCAATTCCATCATGATGGAATCGTAGAAGAATAATATTGAGTAAGAATCATATTCATTGAATAAACTTAGAACTAATTACCATAAATTCATATGTTTGATCATATCAAACATATTTGAACAATTCAAAAACTCATGATGAATTTTAAAGATACAGTTTTCAAAACTTCAGATTGAAAATCTTTGAACCAGTCAAAATATTCGATCCACGTTTCATTAGAACAAATTGAAAGTTCTTGAACCTTTCAAAATGTTCAATATGTGTTCTTTCATAAATGAGTAACTAAGTCATGACAACTCATTAACCAAGTTACGAAGTAAATAAAACTACTCAAGGCAATTTATAATTCATTAAAATATATAAATCTAATGTATTAGTTTAATAAATCTTGTGGTCCAATGATAATCATTGGTTAAATGAGATTTAATCACATTCCTGAATACAATATTCATTAAATGGATAAGGACGTGTGGTGTGATCTCGTATCAGACCATCATTTACCATACAGAATAAACATCTAATGCTTAAGTGACAAAATCTAATAAAGCATTGTTCTAAATTATTTAGTTAACAAAATAATTTTCTTAATGTTTATCTCTTTGTCAATGACACTACTGGTCGTATTAAAATATGTAACAACTATTTATAAATAACAAGTAACTATCCGACGGTCACAATTTCTGATATCAAATATCAAAACAATCATTAAACAATGTTTTAAATAACTAGACGGGAGATCTGGTATCCAATACCCATAGTTGTCGTGTTGTGAGAATCGATATTTTCTACACACAACTATACGCATATCCTTTCCTAAGCTTTATAATTTGTCTTCAACTATTCACAATAATTGAAAATAATTGATTAGCAAATAGTGTTAGACACGTGACTTCTAAAGGTCACTAAAGCCAAGAAACGTCATTATCAGATAAACAAATTCCTAATGGGTTTTTCTTAATGCTAGTGAAGAATCTCGAGACATGAACTAATTCACGCCAATTCTTACTGCACAAGAAACTATTCTCTCTAGAGAAATATATACTAAAATGGATATCTATTTAGATTACCTATCGTCATTTAGTAACTAAGTCACTAAAAATCTTATTTTTAAGAAAATCGGAACAACAGTTCCCGATGATTTAGACTAATCTAACAATATCCAAGCCTACTCTAATCTAGAACATATTCTAGAAAATTGCAACCAAAAGATAAGTCAGAAAACATAAATCAAATATACATGCAGTGGATTAGAAGTTAAAATCTATATATAAGACAGAATAAAGAAAAGAATAGCAGATAATTTTCACAACATTACACACTGCTTAAGTCTTGGATTTTTAACCTAGTAGTGCCTCCCACTACTTTACGTAATACAGTAATCCCCAACGGAAAATAAGAATTCAATAATCAAATCGAATTCCATAGTGAGAAGTGGACCCCATGAATATATTTTGACTCACAGCTTTGGCACGTTCTCGCCTACGTATATTCACAGGTAGACAACTCATTGTCAATCACACTAACTGTGACTCTTGATTTCGGTCCTGACTGTTTCTCATTGTGAAAGCTTTGGCACGTTCACAAAGAGGCGTATCAAGGCTTCACTTGTCAGTGACAAACTCAAGCTACCGATGTAGTCCTGACAACTTTGGCACGTTCAGGATTTCCACTTTCACTTGAATTTATCTCTTATCATATAATTTCTATCGGCATAAATAAACTACCATCAGCTATTAACTGCACAGCTTTGGCACGATACAACTACAACATCAAGAAATCATTTGCATCCGTACCGATAAGGCGGACCAAGAAACAAGTATTCCTAATACTAGTTACTTTAATGCCTTATTTAAGCGGGGATATTCTTAAAGAGAGTTTTAATCTACATCAAATGCAGATATTTAATCTAGATCAATTTATCAACAATTTAATTCTACCCGAGAAGACATAACTTAACTTAACCATTAAATCTCTGTTACATTTTCCCGTTAGCGTAGAACTGAAAAATCAAGAAATATCTAGATTACAAGCATGTGTAAATATCAAAATTGGATTATATATCATATATCAAGCAAGAAATATGTGATGGATGTAGGATCAGACTCGCTCTGATACCATTTTGTTGGAGTCAGGCGCAACTGAAGCGCGGTTCGGGCGAAATTATAATTTTAAAACTTTTAAAGTTACCGAATAAATTATTTGATATCATATAGCTATAATGTTGGACAATTATAACCCATAACATCACTATTTGTAAAAGACATGGTGTTCTTTGTACAAATTAACAATGTGACAAAGGAAATTGATCTTTTATCATTTGTAATTGGATTACTTGGATATATAAATGATAAAAGTCCATATGATTAGTACCAGATTAATAAGATATGAGACAGTATTAATCCATGAAAGGTTTAATCATAAAATATCCCTAGTCGTAGTATTATTGAGACTAGACATCGATAATACGAGATAGGCTAGTATTGCACTTGTGCGCTTTATGGAAGCTTAACAACATAGTTCTAATATATTTAAGTATAAGATACTTATGCAAGTGTGATAGGAGGTTTTGTTAGCCGTTGGATTAGGAACAGCTTCGCTCTGGATAGACCCCTCGGAATCCCATTGGTAGTATGACTATGAATCTATGGGAATCCGAATCAGGGTAGATGTATTTGGTCTTAACCTGAGACTTGCATCGCTAATACTTGCGACAATCAGTACGCTTTGGTTTTGGTTGTCCGGGGCTTTAATAGGTTCTGCTTATGCCTCTTTTAGGTTTACTGAGAATCGTAGTGTATTGGGTGTGATGTCAAGATGGAAGTATCACTTCAGTCATATGGAGATGATGATCACGCAGGGATACATAACTAGTACTATGATTATCCGATTACATAGACTAGTTGCTAGTGATCTGATATATGCTTCGTACGGGGCGACATATTTCCAGCCCTAGGCCTAGCATTTGACATCTGATACTGGATCGTAATACATAATACATTGTATACTACGCCTGATACAAATTATATATATTCTATGTTGAATATATTTTTTGAGAATTGGGTAGGCATGGTGCTTTGCTAGAAGCCAACCATGGCTTGTAAATCGGTAAGAACGTGGTACCGGGTACGCACGTGTCGGATAGTTCGACAACCGTATTTACTTCCAACATATCCAGGAATTCTTGGGTCGCTTCCCAAAGATTCACCGATGACATTTGACTCGAACAGAATAAATCTGGGATTAATTATGAGAGACAAAATTAATCTGGGATTAATTACGGCAAGAATTAATCTGGGATTAGTTATGAGACAAAAAATTAATCTGAGATTAATTGCGTCAAG
Source organism: Zanthoxylum bungeanum (assembly GCA_019454045.1). Taxonomy (NCBI): domain Eukaryota; kingdom Viridiplantae; phylum Streptophyta; class Magnoliopsida; order Sapindales; family Rutaceae; genus Zanthoxylum; species Zanthoxylum bungeanum. The sequence continues at coordinate 17,982 of SKCR01046715.1, forward strand.
AATTTATCTGGGATTAAATTCGTCTAGAAGAGAGAACGTGATTATTTTGGAATTAATCGGCAAAGTAAATTTAATAGTTAAATTTGATTTTACTATTTAATTTATTTAATTTGGCTAGAATAATATATTAGATATATTAATTGAAATTGGATTTCAATGCGGAATTAAATTGGATTTTAATTCTAGCGAACGAATTAATTTGGAATTAATTCGTAAGTGACTTCCATAATAATTTTACTGGGTATTATTATTTAATTAAATTAGATTTAATTACGTAACGACAGAAAACTCGTTTAGTCGGATTAAACGAGCCGGACCCAAAGTGTGTTGTGTAATCCAACTAGAATTTGGAATTAATTGGGTGGGACCCACAACTCACATCACTTGTCACTTTGTGATGGAAGTTGTTGGAATAGTAATTGGATTACTTATTACACACACCTACCAACTTTGGAAGACTAACTTTTGTATTTGTTTTTGGAAAACAAAAAGGATTCTATTCATTCTCTCTTTTACCTCTCCTTGGCCGAACAAAATACTCCTTGGAGGAGAAAATTTTCTTTCAAATTTTGATGAAAGCTATCACTTTGGGAGTCAAACAAGGTGATAGGGAAACTCATCCTTGAGTTTGGAATTCAAATCAAAGGCTTGGAGCTCCCATTACATCCATGAAAGTTTTGAACTTCTCTACCAATCATTGTGAGTATTTCCGCAACTCCTTTTGTTTATTCACACTAGAATCATATTTAGGATCCATGACATGTCTTAGAGACACTAACAATGGTATCATGAGCCACTTAAACTTGATTTCAATTTCTAGGGTTCTAAACTTTAATTTGGGATTTTTTGCTTGGAGCATGATTTTTTCAAATTGGTTGTTTGGTTGAGTTTGGATGATGATGAATTGGATTTATGCATCTTTGGATTTGAGAAAAATTGATTGGATCAAAAATCCCAAAATCCATCCCCTTGGCCGAATGTTACCCTAGGAATTGCTCATGGTCATTTTTTGAATTTTGACAATTGGATATGTTAAAAGCATGAAATAAATATTGATTGTTGATTTAATTGGATTGAAATCAAAATTGAATGCTATTTTATGCAATTGCCGTGAGATTGAAGCATGTTGTTGGATGAATTGGTTTTGCTTCAATTTGTGTTGGACATGAATTGGATAATTAAGCATGATTAATTAGATTAATTGGTGTTTTGGAAATATTAGATTAATTAATTAATTGTGTTAATTACACTTTAATAAAAAATTAATGTGATATTTAGAATATTATGTTAATATGTATTAGTCTTTAAATTTGGAATTTATTAAATTGGACTAATTTGTTATATTTGGGCTTAATGGGCTTGGTTGGGCCATGTTTGGTTTTGGAAAATTGGGTTGGATCCAATTGGGCCTAAAACCATTTCCATAAAGTCCAAATATGACTATTGGGCCTTTAATAATTTAATTGGGCCTAATGAACCTAAATTGATTTTTGGCAATAGGGTGATTCCTATTTCGGCCTTAGCATCTTGGGTTTGATCCATAATGGTCAAAGCCCATGCCTAAAGAATTAATTGAAAGCCCATTAGACTTTAATTGAATAATATTGGATGCTAATTGGGCCTTTAAGACCCATATAGATTGGATTTGGAATCCAAGTCTAAAAGGCACTATTAAAAGTGTAATTGTTTAATTTGGAATTAAACATGAATTAGTATTGGATATAATTTAAATTGGATTTAAAATTGTAGTTCAATATAATTCAAGAATATATACTTTGAGTATTTATTCTTAAACGAGTTGGACTCGCGCAAATCAAATCGTTGTTTGAACATTGGATGGTCATTAATTCAAAGATTAATTAATTGGATTAGATTGATTGAATAACAAGCTTTGTGTGAATACTTGGATGTATATGTATGAATAATGTATATCGGATGGATATTAGAAGGGTGAGGGCAATTTTGGAAATTGTTGTAATAAATTTAGAATTTATTAAATTGGACCTGCGTGTCCAGCCTATTATCTCTTTACTCTTTGTATTTCTCTTCTCACCAATTCCCCTCAATGAAAATGAGGTTTCTTTTAGTGTTATGTAATTGGGTAGAATTATGAATAGTACTAGCGGGAGAGAGGAAAATGAGAGATTTGTTCTAGGAACAAATTATTATATATCCATTCGCATATCATTATTAATTTTATCGCCCCTTATTATGGTTTTAGAATGCATGTTTAAGGGTGTATGATGAGACCTAATCAAAGATAATAAATTGGTTGCCAATTTACGCGAAAAACCCTCACTCAAATATTAAGCATTTTTCCTTCCATTGAGTGGTTCTCTCTCAAGATCCAAGATTGGCATTGGTTTGTTGGCCAAAGTCAAGACCATTGTTCATCGCGGATGTGTTTGAACCACGAAAGCTTTGTTCTATATCGCATGTCTTGGGTGGTCGTGACTTGTTGGCCAAATTCAAGGTCACTTCTAGTTCATCGACGTGGATTACGAAGGTTTCCCACTGTCAATGGGTCGAGCTTAACTGGAATCATTAAGCTTGTTGAGCCAAAGCCAAGGCTTAGTTGATTCAGAGGAAAAAGTTAGGATGATCTATTGGATATATGTTTTGGACTTGGAGGTCCACCTACCGGATCTAGGAATTGGATGGGATCCAATTGATATTAGAGATCTACCTAGTTCAGTTTCATACAACTTGTTGGCCAAAGTCAAGGTTGTGTGTTATTTAACGGGATCCTAGCCCACTAGGAAATTAGGTTTCCCAAGTACTCAACAGAGGGTTAGAGGCTCGCCGAAAAATAGTAGGATGCTAGTATTAAATTTGCAATTTCGTTTAAATACTTGCCAATATGCGCTCCTTTTATTTTATTTATCGTTGTTATAAATATATAAGTAGACTGTATAAGACACTACTTCATTTGTAGTTGATTATATAGTTGGACTATAGTAATCATTACATTTGATTGTACCGAATATTGTTGATTGAATAGTTGGACTATTGCAATCGAGATGGCAGGAAAGATTAACGTCAAGGACATCATCATTGGTGATAATGTCTTTAACGGCTCCAATTTTCCAGATTAGGAGATGAATCTCAAGATAGTCTTGGGAGCTGAGAAGTTACTCTATTTAATAGAGAAACCTCTCGGGCCTAAGCCCGGAGTTGAGCAAATAGTAGAGCATGAGCTTTGGAAGACTCATCGTGATGATAACTTTAGTGCTCAATCCATCATTTTTGCCGCAATGACTCCTCAATTTCGTCGTCAGAACAAAGGATTGGATCCTTATAGTATGATGTTGAAATTGAAGGATCTTCACAGATCTAATCTTAGATCTCAGAAGCACGAATTGCACAAGAAGCTCTTTCACTTACGTATGTCAGAGGGTACATCTGTCGATCAATATGTGTCGCAGATGATTGCTGACATCGAACAACTAGGTCAGCTGGGAATAACCTTCGAGGCCGAGACTTCTATAGATTTGATCTTACAGTCTTTACCCGACTGCTGGGGCGATTTCATCATAAACTATAATATGATGAACCAAGAGAAAACTCTTGGAGAGTTTATGGCGATACTGAAAAAAGAAGAGCCAGAGCTTTTAAAGGGAAAAAAGCACGAGACGCACCTTACTTCGACATCCCAGATGGCCAAGGCTTGGCCGAAGGCTTCTGGGGGTGTGAAGAAAAGGAAGAAAAATGGCAAGGCTAAATCATCACAGTCTTCTGGGAAGACTAAGGACATATCCCATGACGTATACCTATATTGTGGCAAACGGGGTCACTGGAAGTGTGACTGCCGTGAGTACAAGGCGAAGTTGGAGGAAGAGAAGACGGGCAAGGCTCCGGCTTCAGGTATGTTTGTTATAAACATGTCCATTACTCGTTTAAAAATTGGATTTTTGATTCTGGATGTGGTACTCACATATGTACTGATGTGCAGAATCTACTGATTAGCAGGATACTGACTTCAGGCGAGATCGACCTATGAGTTAGAAACGGGACGAGAGTCGCTGTTTTGGCCGTTGGGACCTATGTTTTGTATCTGCCCTTAGGGCATGTAATTACATTAGGTGACTATTATTTTATACCTAGTTTGACTAAGGAACATCATCTCTATATTTTGTTTAACCCGTTGCGGGTGTACCTTTGTATTCTGGAACACTGGGTGTTTTGTATATAAAGATAACATTTTGATATGTACAACAGATGTTAATCATAGTCTTTATATTTTGAATATAAATGAATCTCAAACATATATTATGACAAACAAAAGGCTCAAATTGAGTAAAACATATGAAACTTATCTGTGGCATTGGTGTATGGGACACATTGACAAGACTCATATATCCACTCTTTGTAAGAGTAGATACTTGGACGGATTTGATCATAATTCATATGACGTCCGTGAATCTTATTTATTAGGCAAAGTGCCTAAAACACCTTTTAGCGGTAAATGTTTACGAGGCATCGAGCTGTTAGCCCTCGTTCATGGTGACGTATGTGGGCCCATGTCTAGCCAGGCTAGAGGTGGATATAAATACTTTCTAACCTATACGGATGTTGCATCGCGTTATGGTTATATGTATCTTATGAAACACAAGTCGGTAACTTTTGAGAAATTCAAAGAGTTTCGACACGAAGTAGAAAAACAGACTAGAAAAAGTATTAAAACATCACGGTTGGACTGTGGTGGAAAATACTTGAGCAATAAGTTTCTCGATTACTTAAAAGAATATGGTATTCTTTCACAGTGGACTCCTCCCGTGACACCTCAATTGAACGGTGTGTCCGAACGGAGAAACCGAACTTTTTTGGACATGGTAAGGTAAATAATGAGTCGTACTGAGCTAGTAAATTCCTTCTAGGGGATACGCATTGAACAGTGCAATACTTATTTTGAATAAGGTTCCGTCAAAGTCTGTTGGACAGACTCCATATGAAATATGGACAGGAAAGAAACCAAGTTTCTCATTCCTAAAGATTTGGGGATGCTGGGCATATATTAAGTATTTGGATGGTACCAAACTGGAACCCAAATCGGATAAGTGCCTATTTGTAATTGGTTATCCTAGGGAAACCAAAGGATATTTTTTCCACAACCCATAAGAGAATAAAATATTTGTTGCTCTCCATGCGGTTTTCCTTAGAAGAATTCCTAAATGCAGTGGTAAGTGAGAGGAATGTAGAACTCGATGAAAATCGAAGTGATATTGTTCCTAGCACCGATCCCTTTACGGAACATGAACAGTTCATCAAGGATGAGACTGTGCCACAATTTTCTAATACACAAGAACCGCGTAGGTCAGAGAGAGTCAGAAACCAACCTTAGAGGTATGGGTTTCTGATCTAACCTCATGTGGATATTAATCTTCTTGAGAATATGAACCGGCTACGTATGAGGAAGCGAAACAAAGTATTGACTCTGCTTTATGGCAAGAGGCCATGAAGTCTGAAATTTATTCCATGTATACAACCAAGTTTGGATACTGGTTGATGTACCAGAAGGAATTGTGCCTATTGGTAGCGAATGAGTCTTCATGGTGAAGACAGACATGGATGGCAACAAACAAACGTACAAAGCTAGACTATGAAATATGGTGATGATTATGATGAAATCTTTTACCCGTTGCCATGATTAAATCCATTTGGATAATGCTTGCTAATGCTGCATATTTCGAATATGAAATATGGCAGCTGGACGTCAAAACCGCTTTCCTTAATAGAAAGCTTTTGGAGGATGTTTTATATAACAGTCTGATGGTTTTGTCGTGCCAAAACATGTAAACTAGGTTTGCAAGTTAAATCGATCCATTTATGGATTGAAGCAAGCATCGCGTTCTTTGAACCAACGTTTTGATGAGATCATAATGGTATATGGTTTCATTCAAAACGAAGATAATTCTTATATATATAAGAAGGTTAGTGGGAGCGCACTCACATTGATTGTCCTATACGTTGATGATGTATTGCTTCTTAGCAATTACATTCCCATATTAAAATTGGTGAAATCTTGGCTTTCATTAAAATTCTCCATGAAATCTTAGGAGATACAACCTTTTATTCTAGGAATAAAGATCTTTTGGGATGGATCTAAAAGTTGTTGGCACTCTCCGAGAACTCGTACATTGAAAGATATGTACGTGACCTGGTGTCTCATATGCTTTGAGCATGTGGAGTCACAATCAGGCTGATCCACGTGATGGTCACTGGATTGATGTTAAGAACATCTTTAAGTATCTTAGAGGAACTAAGGATGCTTTCTTAATTTATGGAGATTCAGAACTTGAGGTGACTGGAATCACCGATGCAAGTTTCCAAACTGATAAAGACGACAATAAGTCGCAAAAAGGGTACATATTTTGTTTGAACAACGGAATAGTGAGCTAGAAATCTTCCAAGCAAGATATTGATGCTGATTCAACAATAAAAGTGGAATATATTGTTGCGGCTGAGGCAGCAAAAGAAGCATTTTGGATCTATAATATTCCTAATTAGATTATGAGTAGTTCTGTTAGCAGCTGAGCTGGGCTACAGTACAGGCTAAAGAATTATGGTCTCATCAATGATCCAAGTATGTACTTCGATGGTTTCATCTGATTCATCAGATCATACATCGTGGCGATGTCAAGATCGAAAAGATCGTTTCAGATGATAACCTTGCATATTCGCTGACGAAAGCGATATCTTAGCATAAGCATGAACGACCCGTACATAGTTCAGGTGTTAGACACTTGAGTGATTATTTATAGGCCAAGTGGGAGATTGTTGGACAACTATGACCTATAGCATCACTATTTGTAAAAGACATGGTGTTCTTTGTACAAATTAACTATGCGACAAATGAAATTTCTCTTTTATCATTTGTAATTGGATTACTTGGATATATAAATGATAAAAGTCCATATGATTAGTACCAGATTAATAAGATATGAGACAGTATTAATCCACGAAAGGTTTAATCATTAAATATCTCTAGTCGTAGTATTATCGAGGCAAGACATCGATAATGCGGAATAGGCTAGTATTACACTTGTGTGCGTTATGGAAGCTTAACGACATAGATCTCATATATTTATGTATATGATACTTATGCAAGTGTGATAGGAGGTTCTGTTAGCCGTTGGATCGGGAACAGCTTCGTTGTGGATAGACCGCTCGGAATCCCATTGGTAGTATGACTATGTGTCTATGGGAATCCGAATCAGGGTAGGTGTATTTGGTTTTAACCTGAGACTTGCATCGCTAATACTTGCGACAATCAGTACACTTTGGTTTTGGTTGTCTGGGGCTTTAATAGGTTCTGTGTATGCCTCTTCTGGGTTTACGGAGAACCGTAGTGTATTGGGTGTGATGTCAAGATGTTAGTATCACTTCAGTCATATGGAGATGATGACGACTCAGGGATACAGAACTAGTACTCTTAAATGCTGCAGCTATCGGGATAGTATGACTAGGTCATGATTATCCGATTACAGAGACTAGTTGCTAGTGATCCGATATATGCTTCGTATGGGGCAGACACATTTCCAACCCTAGGCCTAGCATGTGACATCTGATATTGGATCGTAATACACAATACATTGTATACTATGCCTGATACAGATTATATATATTCCATGTTGAATATATTTCTGGAGAATTGGGTAGGCATGGTGCTTTGCTACAAGCCAACCATGTCTTGTGAATCGGTAAGAATGTGGTACCAGGTACGCACGTGTCGGATAGTTCGACAACCGTATTTACTTCCAACATATCCAGGAATCTCTTGGGTCGCTTCCCAAAGATTCACCGATGACATTTGACTCGAACAGAATTAATATGGGATTAATTATGAGAGAGAAAATTAGTATGGGATTAATTACGGCAAGAATTAATCTGGAATTAGTTATGAGACCGAAAATTAATCTGTGATTAATTGCGTCAAGAATTTATCTGGGATTAAATTCGTCTAGAAGAGAGAACGTGATTAATTTGGAATTAATCGGCAAAGTAAATTTAATAGTTAAATTGGATTTTACTATTTAATTTATTTAATTGGGCTAAAATAATATATTAGGTATACTAATTGAAATTGGATTTCAATTCGGAATTAAATTGGATTTTAATTCTAGCGAACGAATTAATTTGAAATTAATTCTTAAACGACTTCCGTAATAATTTTACTGGGTATTATTATTTAATTAAATTAGATTTAATTACGTAGCGACGGAAAACTCGTTTAGTTAGATTAAACGAACTGGGCCCAAAGTGTGTTGTGTAAGCCAACTAGAATTTGGAATTAATTGGGTGGGACTCACAACTCACATCACTTGTCACTTTGTGATGGAAGTAGTTGGAATAGTAATTGGATTACTTATTACACAAACCTACCAACTTTGGAAGACTAACTTTTGTATTTGTTTTTGGAAAACAAAAAGGATTCTATTCATTCTCTCTTTTACCTCTTCTTGGCCGAACATAATACCCCTTGGAGGAGAAAATTTTCTTTCAAATTTTGATGAAAGCTAGCACTTTGGGAGTCAAACAAGGTGATAGGGAAACTCATCATTGAGTTTAGAATTCAAATAAAAGGCTTGGAGCTTCCATTACATCCATGAAAGTTTTGAACTTCTCTACCAATCATTGTGAGTATTTCCGCAACTCCTTTTGTTTATTCACACTAGAATCATGTTTAGGATCCTTTTCATGTCTTAGAGACACTAACATATAACGTATTCATATTTCAGCAAAATATATTATTCGATATCATATAACAACATAATTAATAATGAAAATATTAGGAAACTTTCATGGAAACGTTTTTCCGCAAAATAGTATAAAAGGCATTTTTGATCGAACCGACCAACCGACACCACATGGGGCTGCCAAGGTCCGCCCCAATGGTATTTGGGAAGTTCATGGGCTGTCCAAACAGTGACCAATTCATTGTTTGGACAGTCGTTACCCGGTAAGCCCAAAAACTCACCCGGCAACGCCATTTTTCGCTGTTTTCACTTATTTTCACTCCGAAACAATTTCCAAAAATTATCCTAACTTCCAATACTCATCCAACACATCTAAATGACATATTTTCATAACAAAAATTCCAGATTTTCCAGGTCAAAAATAGTGAGCAAAAAATATCATTTTTCATGCTTTAAATTCAATTTTCACAAGATTAATCAAATTAATCTTACACCAATATGAAATGTCTCTAGAACAATTCTAGGTTATTTTAGAGTGGCTCAACAACTCTAGAATGGCAACCAAGTTGTCCAACAATAAATTGAACTCAATTTTCCTTAATCTAGTTCAAAGTTTACTTACAAATGCATCAAGCTTCTCAATCCGTCATTCAATCCAAAAAACCCCAAAATCAAAGTAGAAAATAATCTCTACAACCATTGCAAAAAACAAAAGAACAACAAAGAAACAATTTTCTAAGTTAAAGAAACTCAAAGATTACCTTTAATCTTCTAACTTCTTCAAACTTTGTTGTTGTGTGTGGATTTTTTTCTTTCTTTCCTCAATTGGACGTTTTTTGAAGGATGAAGAAGCTAGGGTTTTTTTTCTAGTCAACCACCACCAAAAATGAAAGAAAAATATTTTTTCTTCTTGAAAACCAAAAGTGGCGTGAATGGTTGTTTATTTTTGGTCAAATATTTCAATTTTAATTAAATAAAAATGGGTTGGTAAAAAAGTGTGACACATGGCAAATTATTTGCCATATATTACAATTAATATATATTAAATAATTAGCCAACACTTTACAAATGTATAAATTCAATTCATTAATTGAATCAATCATTACTAACTTTACAAATGTCAAGCTACCATTTGCCAATTAATGTGTATTTAATCTAATTATGTATCAAATACCAATACACATTAGAACGACCAAAAAATACCCCGCCATGTGAATTTTTGTTTATCGATTAAACGATTCGAATTAACTAATTTAATCTGATAAAGTATTATGAATATTCTATATTATTCATAATGCGTTGCCCAAGTACTCAACGAGTACACTTCATATTATGGGACTCGTTAAGTTTAGGTTTATCCATCACAGAATCCAATTTCATGTCCGTAATTCACCCACTCATGAATTATGATGACCACAGATAATCTCGCTAAACTATGCAATTCGAGGTCATTGCATACGTATAATCCATCCGTCACAGGCTATCAGTATTATACCTGGGATATAGATAAGAACGTCAAATCCCTAAGGTATAATATAGTCGACTTTCAAATTTATGATCTCTAAATAACACTCGGAACTCACTTCCGAAGTATACCACGGTCATGGATTTACTAGATCGCAAATACGTACATGATACATATGCCATGTACACAGAATTGACGGATTCTATCGAATACTTACTAGATATCATGAGCATCAGTCCACACCCAACGAACAGGCGGAGGTCTGATCTAAATAGATCGGTGGCGTGATCTCATACATCCACAGTGGTATCTCAAGTCGAAGCACCACTAGACTACTCGACTCGAGAAGATTCATATTGACGTTGGTGTACCATATATTAGGAAATCTTGGGTGAGTTATTCAGTGTTTATCAAATAAACACCTACACGTCTATACGAGTCTCCCAAGACTCATGGTTCATTGGGATAAACCATCGGACTAAGGCTCGATATACGACATGTACTGGTCTCAGCGGATTTTACTAACCGATCCGTGTCAGTAAATTTTGAACAAGAACTTTATTTGATAATATACTTCTAGTAGTGACACTTCCCAATGTCAATTACAAAATACTTTGTAACTGCGCACTATAAAATATATTATCGGGTCTTTGTCTAATATATACATATCACTAAATCATATTTGGTTTCAATCTAATTGTATTTAGATCGAATATGTATATAAAAGAATGAAGTACTACCATAAATAAGTAATATTATGGAAAAAAGAATTGTTCATATTCATGAATCAGACATAAATACGATCCGGATTGGCACTCCGAGCACCAACCCTAACAAACTGTTGGATTCAAATAGGGAGAAAATCATGAGCGTGCATTCCAGGATCTTAAAATGAAGTTATACAGTGCACCGATTTTGGCACTACCCAACTTTGAGAAGACATTTGAGATTGAATGTGAAGCATCGGGGATAGGCATTGGAGATGTTCTTATGCAAGAAAGCGGCCAATAGCCTACTTTAGTGAGAAGCTTAATAGAGCAGTTTTGAGGTACCTCACATACGACAAGATGTTGTATGCTCTAGTGAGAGCCCTTGAGACTTGGCAGTATTATCTATGGCCTCGAGAGTTTCTGATCTATACAGATCATGAGTCATTGAAGCATTTGAAGGGCCAAGGTAAGATGAACAAATGACACTCATAGTGGTTAGAGTTTGTTGAGACATTTCCATATATAATCCGCTACAAGCAAGGTAAGGAAAATATTTTCGCCGATGCACTATCGCTTAAGTATGTTTTACTTAATTCAATGAATACCAGGATGTTGGGATTTGATTTGATTAAGGATCTATATGCATGTGATTCTGACTTTGAAAAGATTTATGTTGCATGTACAAAGTCTTCATTTTGTCCGTTTACTTACATGATGGATTTTTATTTAAAATGAATAGGTTGTATATTCCCGCTTGTAGTATGTGTGAATTGCTTGTGAAAGAAGCGCATGAGGGTGGTTTGATGGGGCACTTTGGTATTAGTAAGAAATTAGCTGTTTTGCATGAGCACTTTTATTGGCCTAGAATGAAACGTGTTGTTGAGCGTATTTGTGATAGATGTATAACATGTAAACAAGCTAAATCTAAATTGATGCCTCATGGGTTGTATACTCATTTTCCTGTACCTAGTGAACCTTGGGTTGATATATATAAGGATTTTGTATTAGGTTTGCCTAGGGCAAAGATGGGTAGAGATTCTATATTTGTTGTGGTTCATAGTTTAGCAAGATGATGTATTTAATAGCATGTCATAAAAATGAGGATGCCACAAACATAACTGATTTGTTTTTCAGAGACATAGTGTCTTCATGGTATTGTTAGACATTATGACCCATAGCGTCACTGTTTTGTAAATGATATTGTATTATTGTACAAAATTGACTATGTGATAATGAAATTGCCTTTTGCCGTTTTGTAATTTATTTACTTTGATATATAAATGGCGAAAGTCCATATGATTAATTCCGTATTGAGATGATATGAGACAGTATCAATACATAAAGGTTTAAATCATTAAATATCCCTAGTCGGAGTATTATCGAGATCGGACATCGATAATGCGGAATAGACTAGTATTGCACTTGTGCATGTTGTGAGGGCACAACGGCATAGTTCTCATATATTTAAGTATAGGATACTTATGCAAGTGCGATAGGAGGTTGTGTTTTACCGATGGTACGGAAAACAGCTTCGCTCTGGATAGACCCCGCGGAATCCCATTGGTAGTATGTCTGCGTGTCTATGGGAGGCCGCATCAGGGTAGGTGTATATGGTCTTAACCTGAGACTTGCATCGCTAGTACTTGCGACAATAGGTAAACTTTGGTTTTGGTGGTTGGGGGACCTTAACTGGTTCTGTGTTCACCTCTTCTGGGTTTATCAGGAATCGTAGTGCACTGGGTGTGATGTCAAGATGGAAGTGTCACTTCAGACATATGGAGTTGATGATCGCGCAGGATACAGAACTAGTGCTCTATAAAAGGTTGCAACCGTCGGGACAATATGACTAGGTCAGTATTGCCCGATTTAAAGAGACTAGTTGCTTGATGTCCGATATATGTTTCGTACGGGGCAGACACATTTCCCAGCCCCAGGCCTAACATGTGATCGTCCGATACTGGATCGATGTACGCAATACTACGGTATACTACGCTTGATATAGATCTAATATTCCAGTAAGAATATTTCTGGAGAATTGGGTAGGCATGGCGCTTTGCTAGAAGCCAACCTTGTCTTGTAAATCGGTAAAAACGTAGTACGAGGTACGTACGTGTTTGGATTATCCAACGACCGTATTTACTGCCAACATATCCGGAGATCTCTTGGGTCGCTTCCTGAAGATTCACCTATGATGTTTGATTCGAACTTTATTAATCTTGGATTAATAACGGAGAAACTTTATCTTGGATAAAATGCCTTATTAGGAGAGAGAGAGAGATCGATTAATTTGGAATTAATCGATAAAATAATATATTCGATATATTATTAAACGAAATTAGATTTCGACGCGGAATTAAAATCGGATTTTAATTCGGGCAAACGAATTAATTTAGAATTAATTCATTAGCGAACTGAATAGTAATTTCGCAAGGCGTAATTATTTAATTCACGTCGCGACGGAAATTCGTTAATTCGGAATTAACGAAACCGAGCCCGAAAGTGTTTGCGGACACATTCGTATTTTGAATCGAGTGATATCCGCAAATCACATCGCGATATCTCATTACTTAATACGAATAGATGGTGGATGTATCTAGTCACCTTTGAGGGATGATACATTGTCTCTAATCTCAAAGTGTGGTAATGATGGCAAATGATGGATTTCATTTTGGAGGGAAAGCCATGCATGGCTTTGAAGGATTTTTTGCATTAAAAAATTCTTTTGGTATTAGATATCATATCACTTTTCATTTCCTTTGTTATTCACGGTTTTGGCATGCAAAGGGAACAAAATTAAAAGTGAAACACTCTCCTCTTCTCTTCTCTCTTGCTCACGCCGTGAGCTGCACATGTAAGGTAGAAGATTGTTCTCTCATTCTCCATTTTTGCTAGCACAAGCAAGGAATCAAAGGAGGTGATAGGGAAACCACCTTGGAGCTTGGAATACACCAAAGCTTGGAGCTTTCAACTCTTTTCTCCTCTTGGCCGAACCATATAGGAACTTGGAGCTTCAACCCTTGTTCATCTTCTTCATCACAAAAGCTTTGTAAGTATGATTCCGCCATGCTTCAAGTTTATTATATATTCATTTATTGTATTTCATATGCTTATACTTTCCTTGGGACAAAATAAATAACCACAATGGTATCATTGAGCTATGTTTAAGCATGAAATATTTAGGTTAAAATTTGGTAAAATTGATTGAAGCATGTTCTTGTGAAATTTGATGAATGAGTATGCTTACATGTATATAGAATGATTTACATGGAATCAATTTTGAGAAAAATGCATTGGATGATTTTTCCCCAAAAATGTAACCTTGGCCGAATGGGTATGAACATTGGATGTGTTGGAATTTTTTTGTGTACAAGATCATTGGATGACTTAAAACGTATACGGGACGTAGATTAGTGATTCAATCGGATTGAAAAACAAATCGACACAAAATCTCACTTGGCCGAATCTTAATGGACATGAAAATGGACTTGATTTTTGTTAAATTAATGTTGGACATATGTTTTGAACAATAGATGATTAATAAATGAAATTGGTATTTTGAAATATTTGGTTTAATGTATTAATCTTGGTTTTACACTTTAATTAATTGAATTTAAAATTTGGAATATTGAAATTTAATTAATGGGCTTAATTGTTAATTGGGCTTGTAATATTATATTTGGGCATAATGGGCTTGGTTGGGCCAAGTAGATTTGGGCCAAAAGGATTGGATCCAATTTGGGCCTAAATCACTCCATTAAGTCCAAATGTAGTATAATGGGCTTTAAAGTTTAATTGGGCCTTATGGGCTTGAAATTGGTTTTGTGGCATTTAAGGGTGATTCCTTATTTGGGCTTGGTAATTGGGTTTTGACCCACATTGACCAAAGCCCAAGCCTTAATAAATCAATTGAAAGCCCATCGGACTTTAATTAAACAAACATTGGATGTTAGTTGGGCTTTGAGACCCAATTAGATTAGATTTAGAATCTAAGTCTTTAAAGCACATTAAAAGTGTAAACATTTAATTTGGAATTAAATAACTGAATTAGTATTGAATACGAATTAAATTAGATTTAATAAGTAGTATTCGATATAATTCGTAAATTCGTACTTTATGTACTTATTCTCAAACGAGTTGGACTCGCGCAAAATCAAAACCGTTGTTTGAACATTGGATGATCATTTAAACAAAGACTAATTAATGGATTAGATTGGTTGTAAAAGCATGTCTTGTTTGAATATATATGTATGTGATGAATGAATAGTGTATATCGGATGGATATTAGAAGGGAAAGGGTAATTTTAGAATTATTGTAAATTTAGAATTTATAAATGGACCTGCGTGTCCACCTTATCTCTTTTATCTCTTTGTATTCTCTTCTCACCTGATTCCCCTCCATGTAAATGAGGTTTCTCTTATTGTATTATGTAATTGGGTAGTAGTAGAATAGTGCTGATGGGGAGTGGAAAGGGAGTGATTGTGTTCTAGGAACAAGTTGTGTTATATATCCATCCGTATTCACTATTAATTTACTTTACGCGCTTTATGATGTTTTAGAAGCATGCTTAAGGTGTATGTTGATGAGACCTAACAAAGATAATAAATTGGTTGCCAATTACGCAAAAATCCCTCAATCTATATTAAGCGATTATCCTTCCATTGAATGATTCTTGTTCAAGATCCGATGGCATTGGTTTGTTGGCCAAAGTCAAGACCTTGTCAATTAGGATGTACTTGAATCATGAGAGTTTTGTTCCACATCGGTGTCTTGTCCAAGTTGTGATTTGTTGGCCAAAGTCAAGATCACTTCTTGTCCAACGACATTGATTACGAAACTATCCTTGTCAATGGGTCCCGCTTAACTGGAATCATTAGGTTTGTTGTGCCATCCAAGGCCTAGATGATTCGGAGGATATGGTTAGAAAATGTATTAGATACATTGGCATAGCAATATGTTTAGGACTTGGATGTCCACCTAACCGGACTAGGAATTGGATTGGATCCAATTGATCTGTGAGATCTACCTAGTTAAATAGCATACAGCTTGTTGGCAAAGTCAAGGTTGTGTGTTATTTAACGGGATCCTAGCCCACTAGGAAATAGGATTTCCCGAGTTCTCAACAGAGGGTTAGAGACTTGATGAAAATAGTGGGAGGCTAGTATGTGAATTTGCAATTTCATTCAGATACTTTGCCTTACGCGTTCTTCAAAATTATTTCGTCTATTTATTTTAGTTGGACTAATACATTGTTATTTTTTTGTAACAGTTTGACTGTACCCATTTTATCGTTAACTAGATAGTTGGACTATCGTAGTTGAGATGGCTAGCAGGTAATGTGCGAGACATCATCATGGGTGACAATGTCTTTAAGGGGACAAACTTCGCTGATTGGGAAATGAACCTGAGGATAGTCCTTGGGCTGAGAGGATGCTGTATACTATACAAACACCTCTCCCGCCTAAGCCCACTGATCCACTTGAGCTTGAGTTATGGAAACTCACAGCAGTGATTGTGACACAGCTCAGGCTATTATGTTAGCTTCGATGACTCAGCACTTTCGTCGCCAAAATAGGGACTTGGATCCTTATAATATGATGGCTAGACTGCGAGATCTCCACCGCTCCAATAAGCGGATGGGGAGGTATGAGTTGGTGAAGAAACTCTTCCGCGCCCGAATGACTGATGGCGCATCAGTTGAGGCCCACGGGACTCAAATGATTGCCGATATTGATGAGTTGGCCAATATGGGAATAGTCTTGGAGGCTGAGCTGACTATAGATATGATCTTGCAGTCACTTCCTGATACTTGGAAACAAATCATAATCAACTACAAGTTGATGGATACGGATGACACTCTTGGAGAGTTGTTATCCATCTTAAAGGAGTCTGAAAAAGAACTTCTAAAAGGGGGCAAGCGCGAGGCGCACTTTGCATCGACCTCTCAGGGGCCAAGGCTGGGCTTAGGCAACTGGAGGGGTAAGGAAGAGGAAACATAAGAACAAGGGTAAAGGCAAGTCGACAAAGGCTTCTGGGAAGCCAAGGAACAAATCTCAAGATGTCTGCCTCAACTTCGGCAAGAAGGGTCACTGGAAACGTGACTGCCGAATGGGCAAGGGACACAAGGAGGATATCAAGGCAGGCAAGGCACCAGCCTCTGGTATGTTTGTTATTGAAATAAATATGACTACTTCTAGTCTTAAAAATTGGATTTTTGATTCTGGTTGTGCTGCTCATATTTGTACTGATTTGCAGGATCTGCAGAATAGCAGGATGCTGGCTTCAGGGGAGGTTGACCTACGAGTCGGAAACGGAACACCAGTTGCTGTTTTGGCTGTAGGGACTTTTGTTTTGGAACTGCCCTCAGGGCATGTACTTAAACTTTTGAACTGTTATTATATACCTAGTTTAACTAGGAATATTATATCTGTATCTTTGTTAACCCAGCATGGGTACACTTTCGTATTTAGAAACACTGGGTGTTATTTATATAAAAATGATGCAGAAATTTGCACTGTTGTTGCAAATAATGGTCTTTATATTTTTGAATGTAATGAATCTCCTAAACACAAAATGACAAACAAAAGGCTCAAAAGGAGTAATCTAAAAGATGAAGCTTATATGTGGCATTGTCGTCTAGGACACATTAACAAGACTCGCATATCCACACTTTCGAAGAGTGGGTACTTGGACGGATTTGATCCTAATTCATATGATGTCTGCGAATCTTGTCTTTTAGGCAAAATGCCTAAATCACCTTTTAGAGGTAAAGGTGAACGTGCCACAGAACTGTTAGCCCTCGTTCATAGTGATGTATGTGGGCCCATGTCTAGCCAGGCTAGAGGTGGATATCGATACTTCGTAACCTTTACGGATGATGCATCACGTTACGGTTATGTGTATCTAATGATGCACAAGTCGGAACCTTTGAGAAATTCAAAGAGTTTCGACACGAAGTTGAAAAACAAATAGGCAAGAGTATTAAGACATTACGGTCGGACCGTGGTGGCGAATAATTAAGTTATGAGTTTCAAGATTACTTGAAAGAACATGGTATTCTTTCACAGTGGACTCCTCCTGGAACACCGCAATTAAACGGTGTGTCTGAACGGAGAAACCGTACCTTGTTAGACATGGTAAGGTCAATGATGAGTCGCACTGAGCTACCAATATCCTTCTGGGGATACGCATTAAGCAGTGCAATACTTATTTTGAATAAGGTTCCGTCAAAGTCTGTTGAACAGACTCCATACGAGATATGGACAGGAAGGAAACCGGGTTTCTCTTTCCTGAAGATTTGGGGTTGGCTGGGCATATGTTAAACGTTTGGAAGGTACCAAATTAGAACCCAAATCAGATAAATGCCTTTTCGTAGGATATCCTAGGGAAACCAAAGGATATTACTTCTATCACCCGCAAGAGAACAAAGTATTTGTTGCTCTACATGCATTTTCCTTGAAAAGGAATTCTTAGATGCAGTGGTAAGTGGGAGGAAAGTGGAGCTCGATGAAAATCGTGGTGATACTGTTCCTAGCAATGAATCAACGACGGAACATGAACAGACCATCCGGGATGAGTCTGTACCACAACCTTCATATACACAAGGACCGCGTAGGTCGGAGAGAGTCAGGACAGTACCTGAGAGGTATGGGTACCTGATCTCGCCTCATGTAGATATTAATCTTATTGAGGATAATGAACCGTCTACGTATGAGGAAGCAATACAAGATATTGATTCCGCTTTATGGCAAGAAGCCATGAAGTCCGAGATGGATTCCATGTATGCCAACCAAGTTTGGACACTGGTTGATGCACCAGAAGGTGTAAAACCTATTGGATGCAGATGGATCTTCAAGAAGAAGACCGACATGGATGGCAACGTGCAAACATACAAAGCTAGGCTTGTAGCAAAGGGGTATCGTCAACAATATGGTGTTGATTATGACGAAACCTTCTCACCCGTTGCCATGATTAAATCCATTCGGATAATGCTTGCAATAGCTGCATATTTCGATTACGAGATATGGCAGATGGACGTTAAAATCGCTTTCCTTAACGGAAACCTTTTGGAGGATGTTTATATGCAACAGCCTGATGGTTTTATCGTACCTAGACTTGCAAACAAGGTTTGTAAGTTAAATCGATCCATTTATGGATTGAAGCAAGCATCACGGTCATGGAATCAGCGTTTTGATGAAATCATAACAGAATATAATTTCGTGCAAAACGAAGATGACCCTTGTGTATACAAGAAGGTTAGTGGGAGAGCACTGACTTTTATTGTCCTTTATGTTGACGATGTATTGCTTATAGGCAATGACATTCCCATGCTAACGTCGGTGAAAGCTTGGCTTTCATTAAAATTCTCCATGAAAGATCTGGGAGAAGCAGCCTTTATTCTCGGAATAAAGATCTACCGGGACAGATCTAGAAAGCTGCTTGGACTCTCCCAGAGTACATATATTGACAAAGTGTTGAAGCGATTCAGCATGGATCAATCCAAGAAGGGATTGATGCCAATATTACGTGGTACCTCTCTGTCTAAGGACATGTGTCCTAAGACTCAAGAAGAGAGAGATAACATGAGTCGGATACTGTTCGCCTCGGCAGTCGGATCGATCATGTATGCCATGATATGTACACGACCTGATGTGTCATATGCTTTGAGCATGTGCAGTCGCTATCAGGCCGATCCAGGTGAAGGTCACTGGATGGCAGTTAAGAATATCCTTAAGTATCTTAGATGAACTAAGGATGCTTTCTTAATTTACGGAGAAGGAGAACTTGTGGTATCTGGGTATGCCGATGCAAGTTTCCAAACCGACAAGGACGACTTCAAGTCGCAATCGGGGTACATTTTTTGTTTGAATAACGGAGCAGTGAGCTGGAAATCTTCCAAGCAAGATACTGTTGCCGATTCAACGACAGAAGCGGAGTATATTGCTGCATCGGAAGCAGCAAAGGAGGCAGTTTGGATCCAAAAGTTCCTAATCGGATTAGGAGTAGTTCCGTTTGCAGCTGAGCCCGTTCCATTGTATTGTGACAATAACGGGGCTATAGCACAAGCTAAGGAACCAAGGTCTCATCAACGATCCAAGCATGTTCTTCGGCGTTACCATCTGATTCGGGAAGATTATACATCGTGGCGATGTAAAAGTCGAGAAGGTCGCATCAGATAACAACATTGCAGATCCGCTGACGAAAGCTGTTTATCCGCAAGTGTTTGAACGACATATACATAGTTCAGGTACTAGATGCTTGAGTGACTGGCTATAGGCCAAGTGGGAGATTGTTAGACATTATGACCCATATCGTCACTGTTTTGTAAATGATATTGTATTATTGTACAAAATGACTATGTGATAATGAAATTGCCTTTTGCCGTTTTGTAATTTATTTACTTTGATATATAAATGGCGAAAGTCCATATGATTAATTCCGTATTGAGATGATATGAGACAGTATCAATACATAAAGGTTTAAATCATTAAATATCCCTAGTCGGAGTATTATCGAGATCGGACATCGATAATGCGGAATAGACTAGTATTGCACTTGTGCATGTTGTGAGGGCACAACGGCATAGTTCTCATATATTTAAGTATATGATACTTATGCAAGTGCGATAGGAGGTTGTGTTTTACCGATGGTACGGAAAACAGCTTCGCTCTGGATAGACCCCGCTGTGGGACACAGAAAACTGGGCGACGCCGTTCCTAGGCTCGCGGCCTAGATGGGAAGAATTACATAACATGGAGTCGCCACCCGGTGTGAACCGGGACAAAGATTTAGGCCGCACTCACCCCTCGCAAGGGAAGACCTCAAACCGTTGGGTTCGGAATGGTCCCTTACTTATGTCACTTGTAATAAAAGGATTTATGTGATAATTTAACTAGGCTTAAATAACATTTATTTCCAAAGATATCATGCTTCTAAATTCATATGCATTCATCAACAAGTTCATCACAACATGCAACATCACATGGCAATCTCATGAACATATTTCAATCCTATGATATGGAAAACTAAGAACAACATAATCATGCTTGAATACAATCCTGAGAACACATAGAATGGATAATGCAGGGTACAAATAATGTGGTTGGCTATATAACACAAGAAAGATCAACCAAGAGGCAATTATGCATGAATATGATAAGACAGACTCAGTTCAGTGTGTGCGCGTTCGTGTAGCGTTCGTAAACGCGTTCGAACGGAAATGAGACAGAATGCTCGCGTTCGAGTAGCGTTCGTAAACGCGTTCGAACGGAAATGAAACAGAATGCTCACGTTCGTATGGCGTTTGTTAACGCGTTCGAACGGAAATGAGACCTGATGCATGATAAGGCGAAATGTATGCGCGTTCGAATTGCGTTCGTGAACGCGTTCGAACGGACACGGACCTGATGCATGAAATGGGCAAAAATGCATAAACATCAAAATAAAGGGGGGCGCGGCGAAGTACTGCCGTAAAGGTGGCCTTATGGGGGCTCTTGATCTCTCAAAGAGAGGACCTTTAGACCAACATACTAAGCTCATGCGCGTCACATCACATCATGCATACAAACACAAAGACAATCATACTATCCTAAGTATGTCCGATTGAACGTGTCTTGCATCCAACCGAACACACATCAACCGGCGCGGCAAAGAATCGTGGTAAAGGGCTTTAACCCCTCCCCATAGGGGATCTCACATCGCACTTACTAAGCCCATGCGCTCGATTGAGTCATGCATAAATAAGCAACATGCAGAATTTAAATGACAAAAATAAATACATAAAAGCAACACAAAACAAGAGAATGTGCCGTTTACTCAAGTGGTACGTGGAGTTGTGTCCCATGTACAGACCGCACTACCGTCCATTCGGATTCGGCTACGGAATTTACGTCTGGGTTTCTATCCTATATACCACAAGAGACGACACTCTTCCATTTCATTCGAGCCACAACATGCTTCCATAAACGACTCTCATGTGAATAGAATGCAATAATAATAATAATAAAACGAATGTAAACTAATGAAAAGGTACCCTCAGGTCTAACCTTTTAAATCATCTCTCGGATGTACGGTACACGATCGTCGAAAGGGGGGATGCTCCGCAACTCTCCTGGTTCACTGGTTCACTGTTCTCGTTCGTTATCTTTTGCTATTATTTCCTTGTGGTTTCGCTGCCTTTTCCTCTTTATCTTTTGCTTATTGTTTCCTTGTGGTTTCGCTGCCTTTTCCTCTTTATCTTTTGCTTATTGTTTCCTTGGGTGTGTTCTTCCTGTAATTTTTATGTGTGTTGTGTATGAGTTAGGGACTAGGGGACTAGGGGACCAACTAAGGACTAAGGTTGAGAAGGTTGGTGAAGGGTTCTTTTTATAGGCAAAGGGTTGGGCTTGACAAGGAAAGGAATTTGATTAGGTTTGGTTAAGGGAAGTCCAAGGATTTGATTTGGTTTGGTTAAGGGAAGTCAAAGATTGAGGGGGGACAAATCTTGGCTAGATAGGAAGGTTGAATATTTGATTGGCTTGGATTAGGAATACAATATTTTAAGTTTTGGAATAATCTTATTAGATTGGGAATATAATTGGTTGATTGATTTTAATTAGGCATGATTATATTTTGATTTAGTATGTGATTTGTTTATTTTAGGCATGATTTTAGTTTAAGTTGGTAATTGTTTATTTTATGTTTGGTATATGTTTTATTTAATCATTTAATTAATTTAGTTATTATATTATTTAGTTAATGTTTTAATTAATATTTATTTATTAAATTGGGATGTGTTTTATGGGCTTTGGGGGGCTAATTGGGCTGGATGTGAGGCTAGCAGCAAAACCAGAATTACCGACACCGTTCGAACGCTTACTCGAACGCGGCACGAACGCCCGCAATCCGTTTGACGTTCGAACGTAAACACGAACGCAGCACCAACGAAAACAGTGAACCTTGTTTATTCTGAATTTCCCCTTCCGATGTCCGTTTCCCGTGACCTTCGTGACTTAAAAGGTAGTGTCTCCAAAATGAGACTCATCATAGGGACTTATGCGTAAAAATGCAGTGCCTACAGTCGCCCCCACTTTGATGGGACTTGTGTAATGTGCAACAGTGACAATCCTATCAAAGTTATGCAATGCATTTTACTTACCTGGCTAGCTAGCTGTCTCGAGCTGAGCTGATACTGCAGTGGACCTCGATCCTGAGATGCATCTCGATGCTGCTGATGATGTGGGCCTCGAACCTGGGACGCATCCCAATAGCTGCAACCGACAACGGGGGCCTCGACCCTGGGACGCATCCCAATACCGCTGACAAAATGTGGGCCTCGACCCTGGGACGCATCCCGAAAATGATGATGCAGTGGACCTCGATCCTGGGACGCATCCCAATAGCTGCAACCGACAACGGGGGCCTCGACCCTGGGACGCATCCCGAAAATGATGATGCAGTGGACCTCGATCCTGGGACGCATCCCAATAGCTGCAACCGACAACGGGGGCCTCGACCCTGGGACGCATCCCAATACCGCTGACAAAATGTGGGCCTCGACCCTGGGACGCATCCCGAAAATGATGATGTGGAGTGGACCTCGATCCTGGGACGCATCCCAATAGCTGCAACCGACAACGGGGGCCTCGACCCTGGGACGCATCCCAATACCGCTGACAAAATGTGGGCCTCGACCCTGGGACGCATCCCGAAAATGATGATGTGGAGCTTCGCTCCTCAGCCGATATGGGCTTCGCCCCCAAGCTGACATGATGTGATGTGGAGCCTCGCTCCTCAACCGATATGGGCTTCGCCCCCAAGCTGACATGATGCGACCTCTGGTTCATTCCCGAAGTGAGCTGAGGGTCTTGTTCCCATTTTGAGCTGAGGGTCTTGTTCCCTGAATTGTTGGAGTGTTGGGTTTGTTCCCGTGGGTCTTGTTCCCATTGTGAGTTGAGGGTCTTGTTCCCTGAATTATTGACATGAGGCTTTCTTCCCCTTGAGCTTTGTTCTCAAACTATACTGATATGAGGCTTTCTTCCTCTTGAGCTTGTAGGCTTTCTTCCTGAACTATTACTGAATGTGGGCTTTATTCCCGTACTGAGCTGGATGCAGGCTTTCTTCCTGAACCGTTACTGTGAGGTGTTCATTCTCGAACTATTCTGTGAGTTGGTCCATTCCCGAACCTTTACTGTGAGGTGTTCATTCTCGAACTATGCTTCCATTCTTGGAGTGCCATTCCCGGCTTGTTCATTCTTGAACTGTCCATTCCCGGACCATATCTCCATTCTCGGAGTGTCACTTCAGATTTGTTCATTCTTGAACTCTGCTCCATTCTTGGATTGCCATTCTCGGCTTGTTCATTCTTGAACTGTCCATTCCCGGACTATATCTCCATTCTCGGAGTGTCATTTCCGACTTGTTCATTCTTGAACTGCCCATTCCCGGACTATATCTCCATTCTCGGAGTGCCATTCTTGGCAGAATTGATCTGATGTAATATGGGCCTCGACCCCAGAATGCCATACCCGGCAATGCTGATACTGATGTAATGTGGGCCTCGACCCTGGGACTCATTCCCAAACTGTGTTTGATGTGGGCCTCGACCCTGGGGCTCATCCCCAAAACTGATTGCTGAAGTGGGCCTCGGCCCCAACTGCTACTGTCATGGGCCTCGCCCCCAGATTGATGCTGATGTGGGCCTCGACCCTCGGATTCATTCCAAAACTTTGCTGATGCGGGCCTCGGCCCTGGGATTCATTCCCTGGATCCATTCCAAAATTCTGCTGATGTGGGCCTCGACCCTGGGATTCATTCCCTGGATTCATTCCAAAATTCTGCTGATGTGGGCCTCGACCCTGGGATTCATTCCTGGATTCATTCAAAAATTCTGTTGATGTGGGCCTCGACCCTGGGATTCATTCCCTGGATTCATTCAAAAATTCTGTTGATGTGGGCCTCGACCCTGGGATTCATTCCCTGGATTCATTCAAAAATTCTGTTGATGTGGGCCTCGACCCTGGGATTCATTCCCTGCTGCGTTTGACGTGGGCCTCGACCCTGGGACTCATCCCCAAAACTGATTGCTGAAGTGGGCCTCGGCCCCAACTGCTACTGACATGGGCCTCGCCCCCAGACTACGGGCCTCGCCCCAAGACTGATACTGACATGGGCCTCGCCCCAGACTGATACTGATATGGGCCTCGCCCCTGTGACTCATTTCTGAAATTGCTGACATGGGCCTCAACCCCGTGATTCATTCCAACACTCTGACGATGTGGGCCTCGACCCTGGGATTCATCCCCAAAACTACTACTCAAATGTTACTGATTCTGGTTGTCTTGTCTTTGCCGCTTTCTCTTTTTCTCATCTGAAACCTGTTATTACAAAACAGAACAACACACAAAAGGGATGCAAAATGTGTTACGTGTATGCATGCATGCATGATTGGGTTTCCTATCCCATTGAGCTAGGTCTTCTGCCAGTATTCTTGGTGGCTGCTTGGTCTTAAGTCTGTCATCTTCCCTAACCAACATGCATCTATGATGGCTTTTAAATCAAAAGGGAGTTAACATGGTGCATGTATGCATGAGGTGCATGTGATACATGTGATGCATGTGATACAAGAAATATATCAACTCTTTAAAATTTGCACACAAATCGGCCCATCATCATTTTAGAAGTTTTTGGGCTAACTGCCATAGGAGTGGACTCGTCCCAGTTTAAATGGCCCAACGAGTTCACATCTCATGACAAGGAGTCCAACTAAATCCAAATGGTAATGTTCCGAACACAAGCACAAAGAAAGATAATGCAAACATACAACAATAATTTCTACAATGGCTCATCAACATTTCAGAAGCTTTTGCCTAATAGTCATAAGGTACGAACTTGCCCCAGTTTAAATGGCCCAACAAGCCGCATTTCTGACAATAGTCCAACTGCTTCCAAATGAGGATGGTCCACAAGCACATATTCAAGGAAATAATTGCTACTTTAGCCAACCCGGTCTATGGGTGGGTTAGTAAGAGTATAGACAAAGGCTCTCACCGCGGCGAAGGATGGCCCACAACTAGGTCTCCCCACTCAAGGGTTCGAGCAACCAAGTGAGCGCACCCCTTTTTATACACTAAGGTACGTGCCAATGAGCTATGGTGTGTGACGGACTGTCAAATGGATTTCCCGTTGTAGATCCCCCAGAGGGAAGGTGGAGCGAGGCTCACTTAAATACCCAAGCCTCTTAGGCTCTTATCGCTTGTTGTCAGGAATAAACAATGAGTCATCCAAATTAGTCTATCACAATAGGCTACGAGTAGATGGCTATCTAGGTGCCTTCACGGCTTTTCCTTCTAGAAAGGTAGTGAATGAAGGAGGACACCAAACCATTACCTAGCCTAAAAATGCCTTTAATTAAACCCTACTTTATCCACTATAGACACGGTCAATTAAAACACAAATCCAAACATCACAAGTCAATATTTCGGGGCCAATTCTCTTGTCCCCAGTGGAGTCGCCAGACTGTGGGACACAGTCTACTGGGCGACGCCGTTCCTAGGCTCGCGGCCTAGATGGGAAGAATTACATAACATGGAGTCGCCACCCGGTGTGAACCGGGACAAAGATTTAAGGCCGCACTCACCCCTCGCAAGGGAAGACCTCAAACCGTTGGGTTCGGAATGGTCCCTTACTTATGTCACTTGTAATAAAAGGATTTATGTGATAATTTAACTAGGCTTAAATAACATTTATTTCCAAAGATATCATGCTTCTAAATTCATATGCATTCATCAACAAGTTCATCACAACATGCAACATCACATGGCAATCTCATGAACATATTTCAATCCTATGATATGGAAAACTAAGAACAACATAATCATGCTTGAATACAATCCTGAGAACACATAGAATGGATAAATGCAGGGGTACAAATAATGTGGTTGGCTATATAACACAAGAAAGATCAACCAAGAGGCAATTATGCATGAATATGATAAGACAGACTCAGTTCAGTGTGTGCGCGTTCGTGTAGCGTTCGTAAACGCGTTCGAACGGAAATGAGATAGAATGCTCGCGTTCGAGTAGCGTTCGTAAACGCGTTCGAACGGAAATGAACAGAATGCTCACGTTCGTATGGCGTTTGTTAACGCGTTCGAACGGAAATGAGACCTGATGCATGATAAGGCGAAATGTATGCGCGTTCGAATTGCGTTCGTGAACGCGTTCGAACGGACACGGACCTGATGCATGAAATGGGCAAAAATGCATAAACATCAAAATAAAGGGGGGCGCGGCGAAGTACTGCCGTAAAGGTGGCCTTATGGGGGCTCTTGATCTCTCAAAGAGAGGACCTTTAGACCAACATACTAAGCTCATGCGCGTCACATCACATCATGCATACAACACAAAGACAATCATACTATCCTAAGTATGTCCGATTGAACGTGTCTTGCATCCAACCGAACACACATCAACCGGCGCGGCAAAGCATCGTGGTAAAGGGCTTTAACCCCTCCCCATAGGGGATCTCACATCGCACTTACTAAGCCCATGCGCTCGATTGAGTCATGCATAAATAAGCAACATGCAGAATTTAAATGACAAAAATAAATACATAAAAGCAACACAAAACAAGAGAATGTGCGTTTACTCAAGTGGTACGTGGAGTTGTGTCCCATGTACAGACCACACTACCGTCCATTCGGATTCGGCTACGGAATTTACGTCTGGGTTTCCATCCTATATACCACAAGAGACGACACTCTTCCATTTCATTCGAGCCACAACATGCTTCCATAAACGACTCTCATGTGAATAGAATGCAATAATAATAATAATAATAAAACGAATGTAAACT
Organism: Zanthoxylum bungeanum; assembly: GCA_019454045.1. Classification (NCBI taxonomy): domain Eukaryota; kingdom Viridiplantae; phylum Streptophyta; class Magnoliopsida; order Sapindales; family Rutaceae; genus Zanthoxylum; species Zanthoxylum bungeanum. Next base: position 45,685 of record SKCR01046715.1, read on the forward strand.
AATGAAAAGGTACCCTCAGGTCTAACCTTTTAAATCATCTCTCGGATGTACGGTACACGATCGTCGAAAGGGGGGATGCTCCGCAACTCTCCTGGTTCACTGGTTCACTGTTCTCGTTCGTTATCTTTTGCTATTATTTCCTTGTGGTTTCGCTGCCTTTTCCTCTTTATCTTTTGCTTATTGTTTCCTTGTGGTTTCGCTGCCTTTTCCTCTTTATCTTTTGCTTATTGTTTCCTTGGGTGTGTTCCTCCTGTAATTTTTATGTGTGTTGTGTATGAGTTAGGGACTAGGGGACTAGGGGACCAACTAAGGACTAAGGTTGAGAAGGTTGGTGAAGGGTTCTTTTTATAGGCAAAGGGTTGGGCTTGACAAGGAAAGGAATTTGATTAGGTTTGGTTAAGGGAAGTCCAAGGATTTGATTTGGTTTGGTTAAGGGAAGTCAAAGATTGAGGGGGGACAAATCTTGGCTAGATAGGGAAGGTTGAATATTTGATTGGCTTGGATTAGGAATACAATATTTTAAGTTTTGGGAATAATCTTATTAGATTGGGAATATAATTGGTTGATTGATTTTAATTAGGCATGATTATATTTTGATTTAGTATGTGATTTGTTTATTTTAGGCATGATTTTAGTTTAAGTTGGTAATTGTTTATTTTATGTTTGGTATATGTTTTATTTAATCATTTAATTAATTTAGTTATTATATTATTTAGTTAATGTTTTAATTAATATTATTTATTTAAATTGGGATGTGTTTTATGGGCTTTGGGGGGCTAATTGGGCTGGATGTGAGGCTAGCAGCAAAACCAGAATTACCGACACCGTTCGAACGCTTACTCGAACGCGGCACGAACGCCCGCAATCCGTTTGACGTCCGAACGTAAACACGAACGCAGCACCAACGAAAACAGTGAACCTTGTTTATTCTGAATTTCCCTTCCGATGTCCGTTTCCCGTGACCTTCGTGACTTAAAAGGTAGTGTCTCCAAAATGAGACTCATCATAGGGACTTATGCGTAAAAATGCAGTGCCTACACCCGCGGAATCCCATTGGTAGTATGTCTGCGTGTCTATGGGAGGCCGCATCAGGGTAGGTGTATATGGTCTTAACCTGAGACTTGCATCGGTAGTACTTGCGACAATAGGTAAACTTTGGTTTTGGTGGTTGGGGGACCTTAACGGGTTCTGTGTTCACCTCTTCTGGGTTTATCAGGAATCGTAGTGCACTGGGTGTGATGTCAAGATGGAAGTGTCACTTCAGACATATGGAGTTGATGATCGCGCAGGATACAGAACTAGTGCTCTATAAAAGGTTGCAACCGTCGGGACAATATGACTAGGTCAGTATTGCCCGATTTAAAGAGAATAGTTGCTTGATGTCCGATATATGTTTCGTACGGGGCAGACACATTTCCAGCCCCAGGCCTAACATGTGATCGTCCGATACTGGATCGATGTACGCAATACTACGGTATACTACGCTTGATATAGATATAATATTCCAGTAAGAATATTTCTGGAGAATTGGGTAGGCATGGCGCTTTGCTAGAAGCCAACCTTGTCTTGTAAATCGGTAAAAACGTAGTACGAGGTACGTACGTGTTTGGATTATCCAACGACCGTATTTACTGCCAACATATCCGGAGATCTCTTGGGTTGCTTCCTGAAGATTCACCTATGATGTTTGATTCGAACTTTATTAATCTTGGATTAATAACGGAGAAACTTTATCTTGGATAAAATGCCTTATTAGGAGAGAGAGAGAGATCGATTAATTTGGAATTAATCGATAAAATAATATATTCGATATATTATTAAACGAAATTAGATTTCGACGCGGAATTAAAATCGGATTTTAATTCGGGCAAACGAATTAATTTAGAATTAATTCATTAGCGAACTGAATAGTAATTTCGCAAGGCGTAATTATTTAATTCACGTCGCGACGGAAATTTGTTAATTCGGAATTAACGAAACCGAGCCCGAAAGTGTTTGCGGACACATTCGTATTTTGAATCGACTGATATCCGCAAATCACATCGCGATATCTCATTACTTAATACGAATAGATGGTGGATGTATCTAGTCACCTTTGAGGGATGATACATTGTCTCTAATCTCAAAGTGTGGTAATGATGGCAAATGATGGATTTCATTTTGGAGGGAAAGCCATGCATGGCTTTGAAGGATTTTTTGCATTAAAAAATTCTTTTGGTATTAGATATCATATCACTTTTCATTTCCTTTGTTATTCACGGTTTTGGCATGCAAAGGGAACAAAAATTAAAAGTGAAACACTCTCCTCTTCTTTCTCTCTTGCTCACGCCGTGAGCTGCACATGCAAGGTAGAAGATTGTTCTCTCATTCTCCATTTTTGCTAGCACAAGCAAGGAATCAAAGGAGGTGATAGGGAAACCACCTTGGAGCTTGGAATACACAAAGCTTGGAGCTTTAAACTATTTTCTCCTCTTGGCCGAACCATATAGGAACTTGGAGATTCAACCCTTTGTTCATCTTCTTCATCACAAAAGCTTTGTAAGTATGATTCCGCCATGCTTCAAGTTTATTATATATTCATTTATTGTATTTCATATGCTTATACTTTCCTTGGGACAAATAATAGAAACCAACAGGTATACCTAGAAGTATTGTATCATATAGAGATGTTACGTTCCTTAGCCATTTCTCGAAGGTGTTGTGGGCTAAATTGGGTACTAAGTTGTTATATTCTACCACTTGTCACCCACAAACAGATGGACAAACTGAAGTAGTTAATAGAACTTTATCACAATTGTTGTGAACTATAGTTGGTAAAAACTTGAAATTATGTGAAGAATGTTTGCCATTTATAGAATTTGCATATAATAGATGCATTTATTCTACTACTTCTTATTCGCCTTCTATAATTGTATATGGTTTTAATCCTCTGACTCATTTGGATTTGTTGTCTTTGCCTGTTATTGAGCAAAGGAGTTTGGATGGTAAAAAGAAGGCGGATTTGGTGAAATTAATAATGAGAAAGCTAAGGCACACATTGAGCAGAAGAATGAACAATATGTTTTTCATGCTAACAAAGGGAGAAAACTCATTTTATTTGAACCCGTAGATTGGGTATGGCTATATTTACGTAAGGAGAGATTCCCAGTACAATGGAGATCTAAGCTGCAACCTAGATGAGATGGTCCATTTCAAGTCTTGGAGTGGATCAACGAAAATGTTTACAAGCTGGATCTTCCGGTGAGTATGGTGTGTCTGCAACGTTAAATGTTTCTGATTTATCTTACTTTAATGCAGGTGAAGATTTGAGGTCGAATCATTTTCAAGAGGGAGGGAATGACATGATCTAAGCCACATATGGAGCATCAAAGGACATGGCAAACAACATAATGGAGCTATTGCAAGTACTAAAAAGGCTAATCACAAGACAGAAAGCTAAAAGGATCAGAGAAACAATGGCAGGATTAGCTCAAAGTTTTATGGTTAAATGCGATGGACATCTCGGAGGCACAATGGCATCACATGATGGCTTAAATGAAGGGGTTCCAAAGCTATTCCACTTGACCCAAGTCATACCAGATTAACGCACCAATAATTCAGAAGTCAAGTACTTTTTTGACGAATGAAGCTGAATCAAGCCCAACACCAAATATTCGAGTTACACAAGGCTTAATGGGCTTGAGACATATAATTTGGGCCGTGCTATATGAAGCCCATGAAATTTGGAGGATTTTATGTAAATGGGACAGTTTGATCATTTTGGGAAAAGTTTGCCACCTTTGTTGATTTTTTTTTTGCTTTTCTTAACTTTTTGCTTTTAACATTTGTAATCATGATAATCACTTTTTATTTGACTTAGGTAAACTTGCCACTTTTGTTGATTTTGATTTTTACTTTTAAGGGTATTTTAGTAACATGCCTTGTACTATATATTGTAATTTGTCTTCCTTAATAAAAAAATCCACCATTTTCGAAATTATTCTTTAAGAATGGCTATAGCTTAAATTCAAGCTTAAGGGAGAGATTCTCCTTTGTTTCAGCTTCGACTTATCTAAGGCGTGGCAAACTTAATGAAATCTTCGTGCTAGCAGAACACAATAAGGCATCATTTTAAGGGTTCTCAAAGACAAGTTCTTTGTGGGTCTTCTTTATGGCCTTTGAAGGGTTTTGTTCCTACAAAATCAAATTCGCTGTTATTGGGATTCTATCCGTTGTGTGGGGTTTGCTTGGCCTAATCATCCAAACGAGTCACTTTTAATTATAGATATATCAGCCAAGGTATCGACATGAATTATGGAAGACATGTTATTACAAGTCGATAAATTCATATATCATGTGGATTTTATTATCTTGGAAACACAACCTATAGTAGATTGTTATAAACAAATCATGTAATACGTGGTTGTCTATTTTTAGCAACAGCTAATGCCTTAATTAATTGGAGGAATAGAATCATGAATCTATCATTTGGAAATATGACATTGGAGCATAATGTTTTTAACATGTGCAAACAACCATATGATGAACACAGTGAAAATGAGAGCATAGAACTAATAGAACCAATTTTGGAAGAACATATTTATGGGAGTCTATTTGATCTTTATGGAATTTATACAACTAATTTTCTTTAATCAAGTACGCAATTAGATTCAGATATTCCTAATGATTTTTTTACTTGATTCTACACAGGTATTGGAAGACGATGGAGAGAAGTAAAATTTTGAGGAACTATGAACATTTCAAGAAGATAAATATGAGGAAGCACCCAAATTGGAATTAAAGACTTTTCCAGGAGGATGAAGTATGCATTCTTGGAGATGAACGAACTTACCATTGATGGAGTTGGTGCTTGGAGTGCCAATCCGAATTGTACATTTTATTATTAATTAATAAAATAACTACATTTTTCATTTCATACCTTATTAATGGTATTGTCATTATACGTATTAGATTGATGTATAGATATGTTAAGAATGAAATCGATCTTAGAATAGTCTTGACACTAGGTGTAAACTATTCTTAAATTAAATATTCCTAGTTGTTAGTTTTGGAATACAGTCGAATTCCTATAACCTAGAATACTAGCACATGTCGTATATTGGAATTGAAGTTCCAATGGTTTAACCCTATGTACCATGAGTTTTGGAAACTCATATAGACATGTGGGTATTCGTTGAAGTGAATACTGAATGACTCATATGTGATTCCTAATAGTTGGAAGTACACACCATTGTCAATAGGAATCTCCTCGAATCGAGTAGCATATGTAATCATTTGACTATAGAATAACATTGATTTTGAGTGAGATCCTCCATACTTTGATGCCATGTATGTCAGAAAACCTTTTATGGTCTGGATTTTAGATGTTCGTTGGGTACGGACTGATGCACTCAGTAATCAAGTTGAAACAAGATAAGATCCATCGACCCGTTTATGTACCCTAAGGGGTTTAGGTATCCATGTTAGTAAAGTCATGATTCTTAAATCCTTGGCCAAATTCGATCACCTAGGGTGGATCACATTAGTTATGAAGAATCGTGGACATGTCGACATGAGATGTGCGTCTCAGAAACTTGACGGTATATTCTATATTTCCTAAGCATAACTCGGATAGCCTACGATGGAGGGATTGTTAAACATATGTGATGACCTCGACTTGTATAGTTCAGAAAGGTCGTTCGTGTTCTTCGCAAATTCAGAGGTGGCCGAATTACGTACATATTAGCTAGGCTTATATAACGAACGTGTCTGAAATTAGAGAGTCCCAATATGAAGTGTACTCATTGAGCACTTGGGTAGCCGATTAATTTTGATAAAATATTATATTCGATATTATAATTATCAACTAAGATAATCAAGTGTTATTGGAAAACATTGATTATTTACTTTGACCTAATTGGATTTATTGGATTAATTCAATAATTACACAAGGTCTTAATTGTCAAATCATAATTATCTCTACTATTTGAGGATATTATGGTAATTGTAAGCATGTAATAATAGGTGGTTTTGGATTGATTTAATTGGATTAAATCAAGGTGGCAAACATTTAACTAATCCATTTCCTAATCATTGTCTTGATTTAATTAGATTAAATTAAAGTGGGAGACAATGGAGATTAGTCACACCTATTTATACATATTTGGACAAATTAGATTAAGCCCACTTAAAAATTGATTACAACTTTTATTAATTAAAAATTACCTAAGTTTTGCTATAAATAGCAAGCTTTATGAAGGTTTTAATTACAAGAACAAATACGAGCAAATTCTTAGAGAAATTAGCCTAAATTAGAGAAGTGTTTAGAGAAGCTTGTGAGGTCTCGACAACATTTTATCTAGGAGAAATCAAGATTGGATCTTAAAATGAACCTTGCTAGCCTTGTAAGTTCTCCAACCATTTCAACAAAAAGAAGTAGATTGGATCTTGCATCAAGCTTGCTAGGTAAGTTTGAACTTCTCTTAAGTTATGAATTATGTATTAGATGCATGATCACATAGCTTAATGTTGAAATAAGGCTAATAAATTGTGTTAGGATGCTTTGAAAGTATAAACACAATATGCTTGTAATTGGGTCAAAATATTTATGTTGGCCATAAAAATAAATTAGAGTTTGGCACTTCAGATTAAAGCTTAGAGCTATGGCTACCATTCTAGAATCATTTGACCAACTTTGGGTGACCTAGTATTGTTCACGAGACATTTCTTATTGGGATTCTAATTTTGTTTGTGTATTGGATTCAAAATTTACACAAGTGCGTATTTAGAATAAATTTATATTTTTGTGAAAATATTTTATATTTTGAAAAATTGGATTTTTATTCTATAACATGTGTTGATGTAGGTTTTGATGTTAAAAATTAACTTTGGGTGTTTTTGAGGTGTTTAGGGAAGACTGAAAGAAATTAGGGTAATAGACCCCAATTCCTTCAGTTCACTTTCCAGTGAGCTTAAGGAAAGTGAAAATGAAAATAAAAAAAAAAAGATCTTGCACGCACTGTGTGCGCGCGCGGTATTTTCATTTTCGTCATTTTTTGAGTTTCCGAACTCCGATTCAGCCTCGATTTTTTTTCCTATACACTCGTAATGAAATATAGTATTTTATTAAATTATTTAAAAATACACCCATACTTGATATCCATAGGTTAGACCCATTTCCGCTGCGCGGGGCACCGATCCGACCCTAGGGGTTCCACAACTGCCTTAACAGAATGGTATCAGGGCAAAACTTAACCACACAACCAATGTTTTTGAATCTATGCCATAGTAATTTTAATTTAATAATTCAGAAGACATATTGGATATTTATTATATGTTATAAATTAAAACTTTGACCTAATTAAGTTAATGACTTGATTGTCATAAATATCCCGTGATTAGGTGATTATTTTATTTAAGTAATAGTATTAGTAATGTTGGAGCATTATTGAATGGTCCGTCTTGTCAATACGGATATGAATGAGTTCTTACTACTTATATCTAATATCGTCATTAGTGTGAGGGTATAAGTGCTCGGAACATAGGTTACTCCGGTAAAATATTAGATGTAGCGTGATGAGTTAACGTAGTCACCCAATATCATCATTAGTGTGAGGGTGTACATACGAAGCTCATTAGTGCATATTGACAAGAATACACCTGGAACACATCTTAATCCAATATTGTCATTAATGTGAGGATAACAAACGGTTCAGGACCAAACTAGGAGTCACATGAATGTGATTGACCTTGGAGGTCTACCTAATGAGATTATAAAGGCCGATATCGTCATTAGTGTGAGGCTGGAGTAAATATCATGGGATCCACTTCCCGCTATGAAATTTTGATTGTCAAATTTCTATTTTTTCGTTAATGGAAATTACGGAATTACGTAAAGTAGTGGGATGACACTAATAGATTTAAAATTCCATAATCAATTATTGTTATTACTTTTGAAATGAAAAATATCCTGCTACTCTTTTAAAAAATATTATTTTGTAGATGGCTGCCGCTAATCCATTGATGAAACTTTTAGATACCAATAAGTTAAAAGGAGCCGAGAACTATTTTGAATGGGAAATGAACATACACCCTGCCTTGGAGTATGAAAAGTTGACTTATGTCACTATCAATCCACTGCCTATTGAAATCGATTATGACTCTATTCCAGAAGAGCGAGAAACTTTTAATAGATGGAATGATGATAACCTGAAGGTGAAATCCTGTATCTTGGGATCGATGATTCCAGATTTGCTGAGATAGTAAATTGAAGTACTGGATGCTTGGAGCATCATGTGAACACTAAAGGAGTTGTTCAAGGAAAACCAAGAGATGAAACTTTATCGAAGGTCTAAGGAATTATTCTGTGCTGAACTAAAGAAGGGAGGAGATGTCAACACTCATGTTTTGAACATGATAGACCAGATTCGATATCTGGAATAATAGGGCATTGTGTTTGATGAACGACTGGGCCATAATTTCATCTGTCTTCTTTGTCTGGTTCTTACGTTGGCTTTGTATTAAATTTCCATATGCATTCAATGCAAGCCACATACGAAGAACTTCATAACATGCTACGCATGGTAGAGCAAGATTTGAGGAAAGGCAACCCCACACTGTATTTCCATGGTGGAGCTGGCTTTTCAAAGACTTATGGGAGAGTCAAAGAAAATCAAAATGGGGAAGAAGAATATGTCAAAGAAGAACTCCAAGAAGCGCAAAGGCTTAAAATTGAAAGTAGCTCATGATCAATGTCTACAATGCAAGAAGTCTGGACATTGGAAGAAGGATTGTCCATAGCTAAAAGGAAAAGAAGGACTCTCAGGTACACTTTATATTTTTCCAATTATTGACATCTCATTGTCCTTAGATGCAAATAGAGGATGGGTGTTAGACACTGGTAGTCCTACTCATATTTGTAACTCTCTGTAGGAAATGAGGGTTAAAAGAAGGTTGAATAAAAGGGAGATCCAGCTTAGAGTTGGCAATGTCGAGACATTGGATGTCAAGGCTATAGGAACTGTTGTTCTAGATCTCCCAAATGGATGTAAATTATATTTGCATGATTGTTATTATGTTCCCTCAATTATCAAATAAATAATTTCACTACCAATATTAGATAAAGAGGGATATAAAATAAACATTAAGGATGAAACTTTATGTTTGTATGATAAAGAAAATTTATTGAAATGTGAATGTTCTTTATCAAATGGTCACTATGTTTTGGAAACATGTAGAAATGTCTTTAATATAGAGAAAAATACAAGTAGGAAGTCTGAATTAAATAGTACTGAATTACGACATATGAGATTGGGCCACATAGGTGTTAGACGTCTATCCAAATTGGTAAAAGATAGTTTGATTGAAAATCTTACCTTAGATCCTTATCCGATTTGTGAGTCATGTATCTAAGGAAAGATGACAAAGGCCCCATTTCTAGGTGTTGGACACCGTGCTGAAGATTTATTGGAACTAATACACAGCGATGTGTGTGGTCCATTAAATCATGCCACTCATGATGGTTCAACATACTTTGTGACTTTCACAGATGACAAGTCTAGATATGGATATGTCTATCTGATGAAACATAAGTCGGAAACATTTGACAAGTTCAAAATATTCTGAAACGAAGTAGAAAAGCAAACCAGTAAATTCATTAAGTGCCTTAGATCAGATCTAGGCGGTGAATACTTGAGTGAAGAATTCAGAAATTATTTAAGGGAGAATGAAATTCTCGCCCAATATAGCCCACCAGAAATACCTCAATATAATGGAGTGTCTGAGCATAGAAATCGTACTTTATTAAATATGGTACGATTCATGATGAGCTATACAGATCTTCCTTATTACCTTTGGGGTTACGCTTTACTTACTGCTGCCTACATACTTAATAGGGTTCCATTAAAAGCTTTTTCTATGACCCCCTATCATATATGGTATGGTAGAAATCCAAGTCTTCAGCATTTAAAGTTTTGGGGTTGTCCTGCATACATTAGAATTACTCAGCGGGATAAACTAGCACCCAGAGGGTATAAATATAGGTTCGTTGGATATCCTGATAATTCCATGGGATATCAATTCTTTGATTACAAGCAACGAAATGTATTTGTTGTTCGCTTTGTAACTTTTTTTGAAAAGCCATTTTTGAGAGAAAGTTGGAATTGTAGAGAGATTAAACTTGATGAGTTTGATCCCAACATTAAGAAACCTGAGATGGAACCAGATATCAAATTAAATGAAGGATCTACAACACAGGTTCTATGTAAATCGAATAGAATATCAAGGCCTCCTGAGAGATTATTTTTAACATCTGATGTGAGCCTTGATGTTCTCCTTTTGGAGGAAATAGATCCGACTACGTATAAAGAAGCGATATTGGATATCGATTTGGGAAAATGGCAGGAAGCCATGAAATCTGAAATAGATTCAATGCATGCCAATCAAGTCTGGGACTTAGTTGAACTTTCTCAAGGAGTTAAACCTATAGGTTGTAAATGGGTTTACAAAAGGAAGCGGGGGCCCAATGGAAAGGTGGAAACCTTTAAGGCCCGACTGGTAGCGAAAGGTTACACTCAACGTCCTGGGATTGACTATGAGGAAACTTTTTCACCAGTAGCCATGCTAAAATCCATTAGGATTCTTTTAGCCATTACTGCATATCACGACTATGAGATATGGCAGATGGATATGAAAATCACTTTCCTAAATGGATTCCTTGAAGAGGATATCTATATGGAAAAACCAAAGGATTTCGTATCCAGTGAGATTTCAAACTTGGTTTGTAAGCTCCAAAAGTCTATTTATGGACTTAAACAGACATCCCGAAGCTGGAATCATTGTTTTGATGAGATAATTAGATTATCTGGATTCATCAAGAACGAGGAAGAACCATGTGTTTATAAGAAAGTTAGTGGGAGCATGACAATTTTGCTAGTCCTGTGTGTAGATGACATCCTTATCATAGGAAATGATATAGGGATGATGCAAAGTGTGAAAGCCTACCTTTGCAAGAACTTCTCCATGAAATATATGGGTGAAACTTCCTATATACTAGGTATAAGACTCTACCAGGATAGAGTTTAGGAAGCTTATGGGGTTATCACAATAGACGTACATAGATAAGATGTTAGAAATGTATAATTTTACCAACATCAATGCAGCAAATGTACATTTCCGATACGGTATACATCTTTCGAAGAAAATGGCACCTTAGACTGAGGAAGAGAGAGTTAGGATGTCTAACTTGCCATATGCTTCTTGTATTGGGAGCATAATCTATGTTATGCTATGTACTAGATCTGACATCAATTTCGGCGTCACTGTGACCAGCCTATATCATTATGATCCAAGTAATGATCATTGGACAGCCGTGAAATATATCCTAAAATATCTTAAAGGTACTAGGGATAAGTTTCTGATATAAGGAGAAGATGAGCTACAAGTTAAGGGTTATACAAACTCCGACTTTCAAGGAGATCCAGATGATAGAAAATCTACATAAGGATATATATATTTACCCTTAACGGTGGTGCTGTTAGTTGGCGATGTTCAAAGCAAGGCTCAACGGTTGATTCCACTGTTGGTTTCTATTATATGTCCCAAGGAAAGTTTAAGCATATGAAATACAACATTGAATATATATATTAAAAGATGAAGTATGGCGGAATCATACTTACAAAGCTATTGTGATGAGAAGTGATGAAGAAAAATCTTTGAATCTCCAAGCTTCAAGTTTCGGCCAAGGGAGGAAGAAGAGTAGAAGCTCCAAACTTTGTGTATTCCAAGCTCTTTGATGGTTTCCCTATCACCTCCTTTGATCCTTCAATGTGCTAGCAAATGGAGAAAAGAAAATCAAATCTTCTTTGCCCTAATGGAAGTCACGGCATTGTGAGAGAGAGAGGAGAGTTGTCTTAATTTTTTGTTACAAAAATCAATTTATATTTATGCCATAATATTTATTAAATTAATAATAAACTTATGACACAAATCATGCAATGGCTTAGAGTGTCAAACACTCAAACTCCATGCAAAACCATTGAGTGTATTATACACTATCACCATGCAATGTATTACCAATTAAATAATGCATATAATGACATGTGTCATGTGGGCCCCACACGTTTCCAAATGAAAGTGGGCCCACGTGCACTCACGCGTTCGGGTTCGATATTTCCGAAATACCGAACTTACGTCGCGACACTAATTAAATCGAATTTAAATAAATAATTGCGCCTAGCGAAATTATTATTTACGTCGCTAACGAATTAATTCTAAATTAACTCGTTTGCCCGAATTAAAATCTAATTTTAATTTCGCGTCGAAATCGAATTTCGATTATTATATCGAATATAATAATTTTATCGATTAATTCTGAATTAATCGTTCTCTCTCTAAATAAGGCACTTTATCCAAGATAAAGTTTCTCCGCAATTAATCCAAGATTAATTAAGTCCGAATCAAATATCATAGGTGAATCTTCAGAAAGCGACCCAAGAGATCTCCGGATATGTTGGCAGTAAATACGGTCGTCGGATAATCCGAACACGTACGTACCTCGTACTGCGTTCTTACCGATTCACAAGACAAGGTTGGCTTTTAGCAAAGCGCCATGCCTACCCAATTCTCCAGAAATATTCTTACTGGAATATTAGATCTATATCAAGCGTAGTATACCGTAGTATTGCGTACATCGATCCAGTATCGGACGATCACATGTTAGGCCTGGGGCTGGAAATGTGTCTGCCCCGTACGAAACATATATCGGACATCAAGCAACTAGTCTCTTTAAATCGGACAATCCTGACCTGGTCATATTGTCCCGACGGTTGCAACCTTTTATAGAGTACTAGTTCTGTGTCCTGCGTGATCATCACCTCCATATGTCTGAAGTGATACTTCCATCTCGACATCACATCCAGTACACTACGATTCTCGATAAACCCAGAAGAGGTGTACACAGAACCGGTTAAGGTCCCCAACCACCAAAACCAAAGTTTACCGATTGTCGCAAGTACTAGCGATGTAAGTCTCAGGTTAAGACCATATACACCTACCCTGATGCGGCCTCCCATAGACACGCAGACATACTACCAATGGGATTCCGCGGGGTCTATCCAGAGCGAAGCTGTTTTCCGTACCATCGGTAAAACACAACCTCCTATCGCACTTGCATAAGTATCCAATACTTAAATATATGAGAACTATGCCGTTGTGCCCTCACAACGTGCACAAGCGCAATACTAGTCTATTCCGCATTATCGATGTCCGATCTCGATAATACTCCGACTAGGGATATTTAATGATTAAACCTTTATGGATTGATACTGTCTCATATCATCTCAATCCGGTATTAATCATATGGACTTTCGCCATTTATATATCAAAGTAAATAATATTACAAAACGGCAAAAGGCAATTTCATTATCACATAGTTAATTTTGTACAATAATACAATATCATTTACAAACAGTGACGTTATGGGACATAATGTCTAACATCCACCACTGAGGCGAAATTTATAGCGGCTTCAGAAGCTGCTAAAGAAGATGTTTGGATTATAAATTTTATCACAGAACTTGGCATTATGCGTAATTAGAGAGATTATTGAACAAAAAGACATAGTGGTCTTGAAGGTTCGAGGACATGACAACATAGCAGACCCGCTTACAAAGGCCTTACCTCCAAAGATATTCGATAAAAATATGGAAGAGATGAGACTGCGGTACCATCTAGATTGGCACTAAGCAAGTGGGAGTTTGATGGAGTTGGTGCTTGGAGTGCCAATCTGAATTGTATATTTTATTATTAATTAATAAAATAACTATATTTTTCATTTCATACCTTATTAATGGTATTATCAATATGCATATTAGATTGATGTATAGATATGCTAAGAATGACATCGGCCTTAGAATAGTCTTGACACTAGGTGTAAACTATTCTTAAAGTAAATATTCCTAATCGTTGGTTTAGGAATATGGTTGAATTCCTATAACTAAAAAGACTAGCACATATTGTATATTGGAATTGAAGTTCCAATGGTTTAACCCTATGTACCATGAGTTTTGGAAACTCATATAGACATATGAGTATTCGTTGAAGCGAATACTGAATGACTCATATGTGATTCCTAATAGTTGGAAGTACACACCACCTTCAAAAGGAATCTCATCAAGTCAAGTAGCATATGTAATCCTTAGACTATAGGATATCATTGATTTTGTGTGAGATCCTCCATACTTTGATGCCATGTATGTAAGAAACCTTTTATGGTATGGACTCTAGATGTTCGTTGGGTGTGAACCGATGCACTCAGTAATCAAGTGCGAAGCAAGATAGGATCCGTCGGCCCGTATGTGTACTATAAAGGGGTTTATGTATCCATTTTAGTAAAGTCATGATTCTTAAATCTTTGGCCAAAGTCGATCACCTAGGGTGGATCACATCAGTTATGAAGAATAGTGGACATGTCGACATGAGATGTGCGTATCAGAAACTTGACGGTATATTCTATATTTCCTAAGCATAACTCTGATACTGTACGATGAAGGGATTGTTAAACTTATATGATGACCTCGACTTGTAAAGTTCAAAAAGGTCATTCATGTTCTTCGCAAATTCAGAGGTGGCCGAATTACGTACATATTAGCTAGGCTTATATAACGAACGTGTTTAAACTTAGAGAGCCCCAATATGAAGTGTACTCATTGAGCACTTGGGTAGCCGATTAATTTTGATAAAATATAATATTCGATATTATAATTATCAACTAAGATAATCAAGTGTTATTGGAAAACATTGATTATTTATTTTGACCTAATTGGATTTATTGGATTAATTCAATAATTACACAAGGGCTGAATTGTAAAATCATAATTATCTCTACCATTTGAGGATATTATGGTAATTGTATATATGTAATAATAGGTGGTTTTGGCTTGATTTAATTGGATTAAATCAAGGTGGCAAACATTTAACTAATCCATTTCCTAATCCTTGGCTTGATTTAATTGGATTAAATTAAAGTGGGAGACAATAGAGATTAGTCACACCTAATACACATATTTGGACAAATTAGATTAAGCCCACTTAAAAGTTGATTACAACTTTTATTAATTAAAAATTGCCTAAGTCTTGCAATAAATAGCAAGCTTTAGGAAGGTTTTAATTACAAGTATAAATACAAGCAAATTCTTAGAGAAATTAGCCTAAATTAGAGAAGTGTTTATAGAAGCTTGTGAGGTCTCTACAACATTTCATCTAGGAGAAATAAAGATTGGATCTTGAAGTGAAGCTTGCTAGCATTGGAAATCAAGATTAGATCTTGAAGTTAAGCTTTTACACCTTGAAGGTTCTGTTGGAAAATTATGACCCATAACATCACTATTTGTATAGAACATGGTGTTGTTGTACAAATTAACTATGTGACAAAGGAAATTGCTCTTTTATCATTTGTAATTGGATTACCGGGATATATAAATGATAAAAGTCTATATGATTAGTACCAGATTAATAAGGTATGAGACAAAATTAATCCACTAAGGTTTAATCATTAAATATCCATAGTCGTAGTATTATCGAGATTGGACATCGATAATGCGGAATAGACTAGTATTACACTTGTGCGTGTTATGGAAGCATAACATCATAGTTCTCATATATTTGTGTATTGGATACTCATGAAAGTGTAATAGGAGTTTCTGTTTACCGATGGTATGGAAACAGCTTCGCTCTGGATAGACCCCTCGGAATCCCATTGATAGTATGACTATGTGTCTATGGGAATCCGAATCAGGGTAGGTGTATTGGTTTTAACCTGAGACTTGCATCGCTAATACTGCGACAATCAATATACTTTGGTTTTGGTCGTCCGAGGCTTTAACAGTTTCTGTGTATGCCTCTTCTGGGTATATTGAGAATCGTAGTGTATTGGGTGTGATGTCAAGATGAAAGTATTACTTCAGTCATATGGAGATGATGATCACGTATGATACGGAACTAGTACTCTTAAGTACTACAGTCATCGAGATAATATAACTAGGTCATGTTTATCCGATTACAGAGACTAGTTACCAGAGATCTGATATGTGCTTCGTACGGGGCAGACACAATTCCAGCCCCAGGCCTAGCATGTGACATCTGATACTGGATCGTAATACGCAATACTACGTATACTACGCCTGACATATATTATATATTCCTAAAAGAATATTTCTGGAGAATTGGGTAGGCACGGTGTTTTGCTAGAAGCCAACCATGTCTTGTAAGAACGTAGTACCGGGTACACACGTGTTCGGATAATCCGATGACTGGATTTACTGCCAACATATCCAGGGATCTCATGGGTCGCTTCCCAAAGATTCACCGATGACGTATGACTCGAACATAATTAATCTGGGATTAATTAAAAGAGAGAGAGAAAATTAATATAGGATTAATTGCGGAAATATTTTATCTCGGATAAAATTCTATTAACAGAGAGAGAACGATTAATTCGGAATTAATCGATAAAATAATATATTTGATATATTAAATGAAATTAGATTTCATAATGGAATTAAAATTGGATTTTAATTCGGGCGAAGGAATTAATTTAGAATTAATTCACGAGCGACTTTAATAGTAATTTTGCTAGGCATAATTATTTAATTAAATGTGATTTAATTAAGTCCCAACGGAAAATTCGTTAATTCGGAATTAACGAATCCGAGCCCGAAATGTGTTTCCGGGCCTACTCGGATTTTGAATTAAAGTGGGGCCCGCACAAGTCACATCACATAGTTTATCTCATCACCTTTTGGTTGATGGAAGTAGTTAGATTTGATGGTAACTTGTTTCTTACACAATCTTGAAAAGTTTGAAAGATTGAATGAAATTTTACCAATTATTATTTTTTGGTATATGGCTTTTAATTTTGGAAAAACTTTTTACATCTCTCTCTCTCCCAAAAGGCCTCAGGCCGAAACTCCCTCTACATTTTTTCTCAAAAATGGCGTGAACCTAGGGTTCACATTTGATGATTTTTATTCAAAATCTTGGATGCTAGCACATTAAAGGAGTCATACAAAGGTGTTAGGGACACTAACCCTTGAGTTTGGAATTCAAGAATAAGCTTGGAAGCTCAATATACAATTCAAAGAAAGCTTGGAGCAACTTCCATGGAGGCAAAAATTTTTGTTGTCTACACATCCTTAGCCGATCAAAGTGAGTATTTTCCGCTACTTTACTTTGCGTATTCACATGTTTTATTCCTAATGATCTTGGTTATTGTTCTTAGAGAACCCAACAATGGTATCAGAGCGTAAATTAAGCATGAAATATTTTAGGGTTCTTAATCTTGAATTTGGGTATTTTTGATTTGAGCATGATTTGATCAAATTTTTTGTTTGAGTATGCTTAGATAATGATAACTAAGAGTTATACATGATCAATTTTATGAAAATTAATTGGATTAATTTTCCCCAAATTGATAGGCTTGGCCGAATGTGAGGGACTCTTGTAGCTCATGGTGATTTTTGATTTTAAGCCATTGGATGTGTTTAAAATGTTTGGATATATTCATTTGTGATTTAATTGGATTGAAATCAAAATCGGATATAAAAATCCCTAAATTGCCGTGTGCCTAGTAAGCATGTTGGGATTGATTTTGTTTCAATTTGTGTTGGACATAAGTTGATTAATTAAGCATGATTAATTAGTGTAATTGGTGTTTTGGAAATATTAATTTAACTAATTAATTATGGCTATTACACTTTAATTAATTAAATTGTGAAATTTGGAATATTAGAATTTAATTAATTAGGCTTAATTTGGAATTGGGCTAAAAATATTGTATTTGGGCTTAATGGGCTTGGTTGGGCCAAGTATGGTTTAGGATAATTGGTTGGATCCAATTTGGCCTAAAACCATTTCCATAAAGTCTAAATATGATTATTGGGCCTTTAAAATTTAATTGGACCTAATGGGCCAAAATTAATTTTATGGCAAATGGTGATTCCTTATTGGGCTTTGGTTGCCAAATTCCATGCCTTGTTAATTAATTAAAAGCCCATTGGACTTTAATTAAATTGACATTGGATGTTAATTGGGCTTTGAGACCCATTAAGATTAGATTTAGAATCTATGTCGCAAAGGCACATTAAAAAGTGTAATTATTTAATTTGGAATTAAATAAAGAATTAGTATTGAATACAAATTAAATTGGATTTAATATTGTAGTTTAATATAATTCAAGAATTCGTACTTTGAGTACTTATTCTTAAACGAGTTGGACTCGCGCAAATCAAATCGTTGTTTGAACATTGGATGGTCACTGATTAAAGATTAATTAATTGGATTAGATTGATTGATAACATGCTTTGTGTGAATACATGGATGTGATGTATGAATAATGTATATCAGATGGATATTAGATGGTGAGGTCAATTTTCGAAATTATTGTAATAAATTTAGAATTTATTAAATTGGACCTGCGTGTCCAACCTTTATCTCTTGACTCTTTGTATTTCTCATATCACATATTCCCCTCAATGTAAATGAGGTTTCTTTAGAAGTGTTATGTAATTGGGTAGAAATACAAATAATGCTAGCGGGAGAGTGGAAAATGAGAGATTTGTTCTAGGAATAAATTGTATTAAATATCCATTCGCATATCATTATTAATTTATTTATCGCGCCTTATTATGCTTTTAGAATGCATGTTTAAGGGTGTATGATGAGACCTAATCAAAGATAATTAATTGGTTTCCAATTACGCGAAAAACCCTCAACAAATATTAAGCGATTTCCTTCAATTGAGTGATTATCTCTCAAGATCCAAGATTGGCACTGGTTTGTTGGCCAAAGTCAAGACCTTTGTCCATCGCGGATGTGTTTGAATCATGAAGGCTTTATTCCATATCGCATGTCTTGTCCAAGTTATGATTTTTTGGACAAAGTCAAGATCACTTCTTGTCCATCAACATCGATTACGAAGCTTTCCAAAGTCAATGGGTCCCGCTTAACTGGAATCATTAAGCTTGTTGTGCCAAAGCCAAGGCTTAGTCGATTTAGAGGAAAATTTTAGAAAATATATTGGATATATTTACATATATTGGATATATGTTTTGGACTTTGAAGTCCACCTACTGGATCTATGAATTGGATGAGATCCAATTGATCTTAGAGATCTACCTAGTTAAGTTTCATACAACTTGTTGGCCAAAGTCAAGGTTGTGTGTTATTTAACGGGATCCTAACCCACTAGGAAACTAGGTTTCCCGAGTACTCAACAGAGGGTTAGAGCCTCGCCGAAAAATAGTGGGAGGCAAGTATTAAATTTGCAATTTCGTTTAGATACTTGCCAATACGCGCTCATTTCATTTTTCGTCATTATTTGTATATATATTAGTTGGACTAATATTAATTTTTGTTTTAAATTAAACAGTTGGACTGTATTCAAACTACTTCATTTATAGTTGATTATATAATTGGATTATAGTAATCAATATATTTAAATTTAACCAATTAAATTATAATTGATTATAAAGTTAGACTATAGTAATCATTATATTCAATTGTACCTGAAATCATTGATTGGATAGTTGGACTATTGGAATCAAGATAATTGAAAGATTAGCATTTATAACATAATCCTGGGTGAAAATGTCTTTAAACGGCTCCAATTTTCAGATTGGGAATAGAACCTCAAGATAGTCCTGGATACTGAGAAGTTATTCTATTTGATTGAGAAACCTCTCGGGCCTGAGCCCGTAGTTGAGCGAATAATAGAGCATGAGCTTTGTAAGACTCATGGTGATGATAACTTTAGTGCTCAATCCTTTATGCTTGATGCAATGACACTTTAATTTTGTCGTCAAAACTAAGGATTAGATCCTTATACCATGATTTGAAATTAAAGGATCTTCATAGATCTATTTCTAGATCTTAGAAGTACAAATTGCAAAAGAAGCTCTTTCGCTCGCGTATGTCAGAGGGTACATCTGTCGAGCACTAGGTGTCGCAGATGATTGCTGACATCGATCAGCTAAGTTAGCTGGGCATTACCTACGTGGCCGAGACTACCAAAGATTTGATCTTATAGTCTCTACCCGAAAGTTGGGGCAGGTTCATTATGAACCAATAGTAAACTCTTGGAGAGTTGATGGCTATGCTCAAGGAGGCAGGGCCAGAGCTTCTAAAAGAGGCAAAGGTAAAATCATCATAGTCTTCTAGGAAGACAAAGGACATATCCTAAGATATCGGCCTAAATTGTGGCAAACGGGGTCACTGGATGCATGATTGCCGTATGGACAAGGCAGACATGAAGGAAGTGAAGGGGGGGCAAGGCTCTGGCTTCAAACATGTTT
The DNA here is from genome assembly GCA_019454045.1 of Zanthoxylum bungeanum. Classification (NCBI taxonomy): domain Eukaryota; kingdom Viridiplantae; phylum Streptophyta; class Magnoliopsida; order Sapindales; family Rutaceae; genus Zanthoxylum; species Zanthoxylum bungeanum. The sequence goes on from SKCR01046715.1 coordinate 66,009, forward strand.
GTCATAAACATTTTCACTACTAGTTTCAAAATTGGATTTTGATACTAGATGTGGTACATAAATATGTACTGATGTGCAGAATCTGCTGATGAGTAGGATACTGACTTCAGTTGAGATCTACTTGCGTGTCGAAAACGGGACGTGAGTCGCTGTTTTAACCGTAGAAACCTAATTTTAGGAACTACCATTTGGGCATGTACTTAAATTAGGAAACTGTTATAATGTACCTAGTTTGACTAGAAACATTACTTAGTTTCTTCCAACTAAGTGTTTTATTTATAAAGATGATATTGAGATAAACACATTTGATGTGAATAACAATATTTATATTTTGAATATAAATGAATCTCAAACATATAACATTACAAACAAATAGCTCAAACTGTAATAATCAGATGAGACTTACTTGTGGCATTGTTGTCTGGGACACATTAACAAGACTCATATATCCACACTTTCGAAGAGTGGGTACTAGGACAGATTTGATTCTAATCAAATGATGTCTACGAATCTAGTTTATTAGGCAAAGTGCCTAAGACACCTTTTACTTGGTAAAAGTGCAAGTGCCACCGATCTGTTAGCCCTCGTTCATTGTGGCGTAAGTGGGCCCATGTATAGCTAGGCTAGAGATGAATATGAATACTTTGTAACCTTTACAGATGTGGCATCGCGTTACGGTTATGTGTATCTTATGAAATAAAAGTCAGGAAAACAGACCGGTAAAAGTATTAAAAACATTACGGTCGGACCATAGTGTAAAATACTTAAACATATGAGTTTCAAGATTACCAGAAAGAGTATGGTATTCTTTCACAATGGACTCCTCCCGGGACACCTCAATTTGATGGTGTGTCCGAATAGAGAAACCGAACCTTGTTGGACATAGTAAGGTTAATGATGAGTCGCTCTGAGCTACCATTTTCCTTCTAGGGATACGCATAAAACAGTGCAATACATATTTTGAATAAGGTTACATGAAAAACTGTTAGTCAGACTTCATATTAGATATGAACAGGAAAGTAACCGGGTTTTCTCATTCCTGATGATTTGGGAATGCTGGGCATTTGTTTGGATGATACCAAACTAGAACCCAAATTAGATAAGTGCCTATTTGTAGGTTATCCTAGGGAAACCAAAGTATAGTACTTATACAACTCACAAGAGAACAATGTAATTGTTGCTCGCCATGCGGTTTTCCTAAAAGGAATACCTATATGCAATGGTAAGTGGGAGGAAAGTAAAACTCGATGAAAATCAGAGTAATACTGTTCCAGGCACCAAGTTCTTAATGAAACACAAACAGTTCATCAGGGATGAAACTGTACCAATAATCTTCGAATACACAAGAACCGCGCAAGTCAGAGAGAGTCAGAAAACAACCTGGGAGGTATGGGTTTCTGATCTCACCTCGTAAAGATGTCAATCTTATTGAGGAATACAAACTGACTACGTATGAGGAATACTTGGGAGAGGCAACCTTTATTCTAGGAATAATGATCTACTGGGATAGATCTAAAAGTTGTTGGCACTCTCTGAGAACTCGTACATTGAAAAGATGTATGTGACCTGGTGTCTCATAGGCTTTGAGCATATGGAGTCACAATCAGGCCAATCCAAGTGATAGTCACTGGATTGATGTCAAGAACATCCTTAAGTATCTTAGATGATCTAAGGATGCTTTCATAAGCTATGAAGGAGGAGAATTTGATGTGACTGAGTTCACCGTTGCAAGTTTCCAAACCAACAAAAACGACTGTAAGTCATAATAAGGGTACTATATAGTTTGAATAACAGAACAGTGAGCTGGAAATCTTCCAAGAAAGATACTGTTGCCGAATAAATAACAAAAGCGGAATATTGCTGCAGCTGAGGCAGCAAAAGAAGCAATTTTGGATCTGTAAAATTCATAATTAGATTAGGAGTAGTTCTGTTAGCTACTGAGCTAGGCTATAGCACAAGCTAAAGAATTAATGGTCTCATCAACGATCCAAGTATATACTTCAACTATTTCATCTGATTCGTTGATTCATACATCGTGGCGATGTGATGATCGAATAAATCGCATCAGATGATAACAATGCAAATCTGCCGACGAAAGCTATTTCTCAGCTGAAGTTTGAGCGACCCGTACATAGTTTTGGTGTAGGACACTTGAGTGATTGGCTATAGGCCAAGTGGGAGATTGTTGGACAATTATGACCCATAGCATCACTATTTGTACAGAACATTGTGTTGTTGTACAAATTAACTATGTGACAAAGGAAATTGCTCCTTTATCATTTGTAATTGGATTACCGGGACATATAAATGAGAAAAGTCCATATGATTAGTACCAGATTAATAAGATATGAGACAGTATTAATCCACTAAGGTTTAATCATTAAATATCCCTAGTCGTAGTATTATCGACATTGGACATCGATAATGCGGAATAGACTAGTATTACACTTGTGCGTGTTATGGAAGCATAACATCATAGTTCTCATATATTTTTGTATTGGATACTCATGCAAGTGTAATATGAGGTTCTGTTTACCGATGGTACGGAAACAGCTTCGCTCTCGATAGACCCCTCGAAATCCCATTGGTAGTATGACTATGTGTCTATGGGAATCCGAATCAGGGTAGGTGTATTTGGTCTTAACCTGAGACTTGCATCGCTAATACTTGTGACAATCAATATACTTTGGTTTTGGTCTTCAGGGGCTTTAACAGGTTCTGTGTACGCCACTTCTGGGTATATTGAGAATCGTAGTGTATTGGGTGTGATGTCAAGATGGAAGTATCACTTCAGTCATATGGAGATGATGATCACGTAGGATACGGAACTAGTACTCTTAAGTGTTGCAGTAATCGGGATAATATGACTAGGTCATGTTTATCCGATTACAGAGACTAGCTACCAGAGATCTGATATGTGCTTCATACGGGGCAGACACAATTCCAGCCCCAGGCCTAGCATGTGACATCTGATATTGGATCGCAATATGCAATACTACATATACTACGCCTGACATAGATTATATATTCCTAAGAGAATATTTCTGGAGAATTTGGTAGGCACGGTGCTTTGCTAGAAGCCAACCATGTCTTGTAAATTGGTAAGAACGTGGTACCTGGTACGCACGTGTTAAGATAATCCGACTACCGAATTTACTGCCAACATATCCAGGGATCTCATGGGTCACTTCCCGAAGATTCACCGATGACGTATGACTCGAACATAATTAATCTGGGATTAATTAGAAGAGAGAGAAAAAATTAATCTAGGATTAATTGCGGAAAGATTTTATCTGGGATAAAATTCTATTAACAGAGAGAGAACGATTAATTCGGAATTAATCGATAAAATAATATATTCGATATATTAAATGAAATTAGATTTCATAACGGAATTAAAACTGGATTTTAATTCGGGCGAATGAATTAATTTAGAATTAATTCGCGAGACTTTAATAGTAATTTTACTAGGCATAATTATTTATGTATACATTCAATCAAGTCCCAAGGATCACAAACATGCATAAAAACGAGTTGAATACAACCAAGGAGTAAGGCGGAATTCATACTCACATTGATAGGTTTTGATGAAATGAAGAAAAAGATGCATTTTAGCCTCCCTCCAAGTCGGCAATGGCTTCTGTGACAGTGGACTGCACGGTTTTGGGGGTGTCTTCCTCCTTGTTCATTCGGCCATGGATGTCACCATTGAAGCTCCAAGCTTCAAGCTTTTCCATGCTCACAAATTCGTTTCCCTATCACCTATGTATAACCCAAGCTGTGCTAGCACTTGTTCATCTTCCTTGCTTCTCCATTTGCTCGGTCAAAACCAGAAGAAAAAGATGAAGAATCGGTCTTGGAGAGACCGTGAGAGAGAGATAAGGGTTTTGGCTCCAAAAGCTTAAAACGTGTACTGTTTTTCATTTTCAAGAGAGAGAGAAGACCGAATTTTATGGTGAGGAAAAAGAAAAAATGTAATATATATTATTCATTTATTTTCCAAAAATAAAAAATATATATACCAAACCTTTTCATATTCCATTAAGTCAAAAGGCAAAAACAATCAATGCTTTTCACCTTTTACCCATCACTTTTACTTTTACTTTAAGTCACATCACATCACTTTAATAAAGTGACATGTTGTCAAGTCACATCACTCAAAGTGACAATTGATTTGACAATTGACGCGACTAGTGATTTGACGCTTGATGTGACTTGCGTGCCGCACTCGAATTCGAAATGCGAATGCGCTCGCAATCACTCTCGGGCTCGGGTTCGCTAATTCCAAATTAACGAATTTTCCGTCGCGTCGTAATTAAATGATTACGCCTAGCGAAATCACTATTCACGTCGCTAACGAATTAATTCTAAATTAATTCGTTCGCCCGAATTAAAATCTAATTTTAATTCCGCGTCGAAATCCAATTTCTTATAATATATCGAATATATTATTTTATCGATTAATTCCAAATTAATCGTTCTCTCTCTTTAATTAATATTTTATCCCAGATAAATATCTCCGCAATTAATCCCAGATTAATTTTCTCTCTCTTCTAATTAATCCTAGATTAATTAAAGTGCGAGTTATACATCATCGGTGAATCTTCAGGAAGCGACCCATGAGATCTCCGGATATGTTGGCAGTAAATACGGTCGTCGGATTATCCGAACACGTAAGCACCTCGTACTACGTTTATACCGATTTACAAGACAAGGTTGGCTTCTAGCAAAGCGCCATGCCTACCCAATTCTCCAGAAATATTCTTACAGGAATATATAGATCTGTATCAAGCGTAGTATACCGTAGTATTGTGTATATCAGCCCAGTATCGGATAGTCACGTGCTAGGGCTGGGGCTGGATAAGTGTCTGCCCCGTCCGAAGCACATGTCGGATGTCTGGTAACTAGTCTCTATAATCGGATATACATGACCTTGTCATAATATCTCGATGGCCGGCCAGCACTTAAGAGCACTAATACCGTATCCTGCGTGACATCATCTCCACTATAACTGAAGTGATACTTCGTCTCGACATCACACCCAATACACTACGACTCTCTGATAAACCCAGAAGCGGTGTACGCAGAGCCGGTTAAAGCCCTGTACCACCAAGACCAAAGTCTACCGATTATCGCAAGTATTAGCGATGCAAGTCTCAGGTTAAGACTATACACACCTACCTTGATTTCGGCCTCCCATAGACACATAGTCATAATACCAATGGGATTCCGAGGGGTCTATCCAGAGCGAAGCTGTTTCCCGTACCATCGGTGAAACACGACCTCCTATCGCACTTGCATAAGTATCCAATACTTAAATATATGAGAACTATGCCGGTGTGCCCTCACAACGCGCACAAGTGCAATACTAGCCTATTCCGCATTATCGATGTCCTGTCTCGATAATACTCCGGCTAGGGATATTTAATGATTAATACTTCGTGGACTGATATTGTCTCATATCATCTCAATCCAGGAACTAATCATATGGACCTCTCTTCATTTATACATATATGGTGATCTAATAACAAATGATGAAAGTGCAATTTCCTTGTCACATAGTTAATTTGTACAACAACACCGTGATCTGTACAAATAGTGACGCTATGGGTCATATTATCCAACAATCTCCCACTTGGCACATAGCCAGTCACTCGAGTGTCTAACACCCGAACTATGTACGGTTCGCTCAAATTGATGAGGAAAGGGTTTCGTCAGCGGATTTGCGTAATTATCTTTTGACGCGATTTATACGATCATCACATCGCCACGATGTATGATCCGAACGAATCAGATAAATATAGAAGTATATATCTGGATCGTCGATGAGACCATAATTAATTCTTCAGCCTATGCTGATGCCTAGCTCAGCTGCTAACAGAACTATATCTAATCTAATTAGATTTATTATCGATCCAAATGGCTTCTATTGCTGCCTCAGCTGCAACAACAATCCGCATTTGTTGTTAATTCGGCAACAGTTATCTTGCTCGGAATATTTCCAGCTTACTGTCCCGTTATTCAAACTTTATAGTACCGCAGTATTTACCGGTTTGGAAACTTGCAGCAGTGATCTGATCTAGTCACTTCAAGTTCTCCATCTCCATAGTTTAAGACAACATCTTTAGTTCTCTAAGATACTAATAGATGTCCTTAACTTCAATCCAATGACTATCACTTGGATTGTCCCGATTGTGACTCCATATGTTCAAAGCGTATGAGACACCAATACAAGTACATTTTAAATGTACAATTTCCAGAGAGTGTTAACAACTCCAAATTTATCCTGTAGATCTTTATTCCTTGAATAAAGGTTGTTACTCCCCAGAATTCCACGGAGAATTTCTTATGAAAGCCAAGCTTTCACCGATTGTTTTATGGGAATTTCATTATCAGTGCTCTCCCACTAACCTCCTGATATACGCAAGAATTATTTCGTTTTGAGTCAAATCATAAACCATTATGATTATATCAAAACGTCAGTTCCAAGAACCTTATGCTTGTTTCAATCCAAACATGGATCGAATAACCTGCAAACCTTGTTTGTCGGTTATACAAAATCGTCAGGATGTTGTAAGCATCCTCCAAAAGGTTTCCTTTTCAGGAAAGCGATTTTGATCTGCAACTGACACATTTCATAAATGAAATATGCAGTTATCAACAAGCATCTTCAAAATGGATTTACCATGGCAACAGGTAAAAGGTTGAACCGTTATTAACACAATGTTGATAACGATACCTTTCCGTCAAAAGCCCGGCTTTGTACGTTGGTATGTTGCCATTCATGTATGTCTTCCTTGAAGACGTTTAATGTACCAATAGGCACAATGCCTTGTGGTACAACAACTAGTATCCAAAATAGTTGTTATACATGGAATCCATTTCGGATTCATGGCACTTTGCCATAATAGGGAGTCGATACCTCGTATCACTTCCTCAAAACGTAGTCGGCGGATATACCTTCATAAGATTGACATCTTTATGAGGTTAGATCAGAAACCCATACCCTAGGTCATTTTCTGACTCTCTCTGATCTACGCGGTTCTTGTGTACTCGAAGATTAATGGTATAGATTCATCATAGATGAACTATTTGTGTTCCATTAAGGACTTCGTGCCTTGAACAGTATTACTCCGATTTTCGAGAGTATCACTATCCTCCCACTGACCACTGCATATCGGTATTCCTCTCAGGAAAAACCGCATGGTGAGCAACAATCACATTGTTCTCATGTGAGATTTATAAGTACTATACTTATGGTTTCCCTTAGGATAACCTATATTGGCACTTATCCAATTTGGGTCCTTAGTTTGGTATTATCCAAACATATGCCTAGCATCCCAAATAGTCAGGAATGAGAAACCCGGTTTCTTTCCCGTTCATATCTAATATGTAATCTGTCAAACAGATTATGATGGAACTTTATTCTAAATAAGTTATTGCACTGTTAAAACTTATCCGTTGAAGGAAATAGTAGCTCAGAGCGACTCATGATTAGCCTTATCATGTCTAACATGATTCGGTTAATCCGTTCGGACACACCGTCACTTTGACGTGTTCCGGGAGGAGTCCTCATTTGAAAGAATACTATACTCTTTCAAGTATATAAGAAACTTATTGCTTAAGTATTTTCCATTACGGTCTTACCGTCACGGTATAATACTATAGCCGATTTGTTTGTCTATTTCGTGTCGAAACTCTAAAAGTTTCTGATTTGTGTTCTTCAAAAGAAACACATAACCATAACGTGATGCCACATCCGTTAAGGTCACGAAATATTCATGTTCACATCTAGCCTAGCTAGATATGGGCCCACTAACTTCACCATGAATAGGGCTAACAGATCGGTGGCCCTTTTACTATTACTAAGTAAATAGTATTTTAGGTACTTTACCTAATAAACTAGATTCCCAGACCTTATTTGAATAGTCAAATCAGTCCTAGTATCCACTCTTCAAAAGTGTGGATATACGAGTCTTGTATAATTGTGTCCCAGACAACAATGCCACAAATAAGTCTCTATTGATCAAATCAATTTGAGCTATTTATTTGTCATTTATATGTTTGAGATTTTAATTATATTCAAAATATAAATTCTGTTATTCACATCTAATGTGTTTATCTCAGTATCATCTTTATATAAAAAACACTTTAGTGTTCTAGAATATAAAGGTTTATCCGCAACGGTTAAACACTGATATAGAGATAATGTCTCTAGTCAAACTAGTTACACTATAACAGTTCCTATTTAAGTACACACCCGAAGGGTAGTTCCTAAACTTAGGTATCTACGGTCGAAACAGCGACTTTCGTCCCGTTTCCGATTTGCAGAGCAATCTCAACTTGAAGTCAGTATCCTGCTCAAAGCAGATTCTGAACATCAATACATATATTTTATGTACCACACTAAGTATTTAAAATCTAATTTCAATATAGTTGTGAACATAACTAAGACAAACATTTTCAAAGTAAGAGCCTTGCCCTTTCTTTAATTCCTTCGTATCTGCCATATCCAAATGGTAGTCACTTTGGGATATGTCTATTATCCTTTTCAATATTTCAGAAACCTTAGGCCAAGCCTGGGGTTTTAGAATATCGAAACGATTTGCACCTCGTGCTACATGCCCAATTGCAAACTTTGACTTTATCTCCTCTAGAATAGTCAATTAATTCTCCAAGAATTATAAATTGCAATTTTAATACTTCTTAAATCTAAAATTAGATTTATGACAAGTATATTAAATTAAGCATTAAAGTCATCATCACATAAATCTTCCAAAGATTTTATGCTCTACTTATTTTGCTTAATTTTGGGCTTAAGGTATAATAAGTTATTTTATCAAATAAGGTAACCTATTATTTATTCCCAATTTGAAAATTAAATTATTTAAAATATTTAATCCCAGATTATATTTTAAATATCCAACTTTTCAATTTTATCTTGATTACAATAGTCCAACTATTTAATCAACGATTAGTGGTACTATATATATTATAATGATTATAATAGTCCAACTATATAATCAAATATAATCCAAATTAATTAACCTCAATTACATTGATTACTATAATCCAATTATAAAATCAACTGTAAACTGAAATTAATTAATTCAAATATATTGATTAATATAATCTAATTATATATAATCAAGTATAATACAGTCCAACTGTTTATTAAAACAACAATTTAAATATTAGTCCAACTAACATTTAATATTACGACGAAATAATTTAAATGAGCGCGTATGGCGAGTAATTGAACGAGTATTGCAAATTCAATTCTTGCCTCCCACTATTTTTCGTCGAGCCTCTAACCCTCTGTCGAGTACTCGGGAAACCGTGTTTCCTAGTGGGCTAGGATCCCGTTAAATATCACACAATCTTGACTTTGGCCAACAAATTGTATGATAATTAACTAAGTAGATCTCGAAGATCAATTGGATCTCATCCAACTCCTAGATCCAGTAGGTGGACATCCAAGTTCCAAACAATATCTTATATATGCCTATACATCGAATGTATACCCTAACCTTTTTCCTCTGAATCAACTAGGCCTTGGCTTTGGCACAACAAACCTAGTGATCCCAGTCAAGCGCGGACCCATTGACATGGAAGCTTCGTAATCAATGTCAATGGACAAGAAGTGGTCTTGACTTTGGCCAACAAACCACAACTTGGACACGACACCGATATGGAACAAAGCCTCGTGATTAAAACACATCTTTGACGGACAAGGGCTTGACTTTGGCCAACAACCCCTGCCAATCTCGGATCTTGAGTAAGAATCACTCAATGGAAGGAAAAACACTTGATATTTTATTAGGGTTTTTCGTGTGCAATTGGCTACCAATTTATTATCTTTGTTAAGGTCTCATCATCATACACCCTTAAACATGCATTCTAAACACATAATAAAGCGCATATGATAAAATAATAATGATATGCGGATGGATACTTTACATTGATCCTAGATCAAATCTCTCACTTTCTCTCTCCCGCTAGCACAAATATTTCTTCTACCCGTTACACTACACTTCTAAAGAAAAACCTCATATACATAGAGGGGAATAGGTGAGAAGAGAATACAAAGAATAGGAGATAAGGCTGGACTCGCAGGTCCAATTAATAAATCAAATTTATTACAATTTCCAAAATCGCCCCACCCAGCTAATATCCATCCGATATACATTATTCAAACATCACAACCATGTATTCATACAAGCATGTTATCAATCAATCAAATCAAATTAATTAATCTTGATAATTAGTGATCATCCAATGTTCAAACAACGATTTGATTTTGTTCGAGTCAAACTCGTATTGCGAACACGTACTCAAAGTACGATTTCTACGAATTAAATTAAATTACATAATTAAACCCAATTTAATACGCATTAATTCTAATTCATTATTTAATTCCAAATTAAATATTACACTTTATAAAATAAACCTTTACGACTTAAATTCCAAATTTAATCGTTACGGGTCTCAAAGCCCGATTAATATCCAATATTAATTTAATTAATGTCCAATGGGCTTTTAATTAATTTCTTGAGGCGTGGGCTTTTGGTCAACTCGGGTCAAACCCGCAACCAAAGTCCAATCCGGGAGTTACCCCATAAGCCCATAAATTAATTTAGGCCCATTAGGCCCAATTAAACGTTAAAGGTTCATTAGTCGCATTTGGGCCTTTTGGAAGCGGTTTTGGGCCTAATTGGATCCAACCAATTTTGCCCTAAACCAACTTTGTACAACAAAGTCCAATAAACCCAATAACAACTTTAAAAGCCCAAATCCAATTTTAAGGCCCAATAATTTTATTTCAAAAATTCCAAATTTTTCAAATTAAATTACCTAAAGTGTATATAGCATTATTAATTGCCCAAATCAAAGTTTCCAAAACATCAAATTTGTCCAATTAATCATGCTTAACATCAATTAATCATGTCCAACATAATTGATCAAAATCAAACCCAATTTATACATGCTAAAGTCTCGTCCATAAGGGGAAAAATGCCCAAATCAAATTCAATCCAATTGAACCCAATCAAACATAAATTCAACATCCCCAAATGATTTGCAAGTCATCCAATGAACAAAAAATCAAAAATCCAAGACAATTTTAGGGATCAATTTTCGGCCATCACAAGCAAATTGGGGAAAATTGTTCCAAACACTTTTTCATCAAATTGATCTAATCAATCATCAATTAAACAACATTCAAGCATTCTAAATCATCCAATTTCATTAAACATGCTCAAAATCAAGTTTACCCAAATTTGTCATGCCCAAAATTTGGGGAAAAATGGATCCAACCAAATTTCATGAAATTGATTATGCACAACATCAATTCAACCTCATTCAAGCATACTATACTAAACAATTTAATCATTTGATGCTCAAATTGAGTTTTCCCAAATTAAAGTTTTGGCCAACATTAAGCAAATTGGGGAAAATCAATCCAATTAATTTTTCATCAAATTGATTACATATAACTCTAATTTAATCATATACAAGCATTCTTAAGCAAACAATTTGTCAAAATCATGCTTAAATCAAAAAGCCCCAAATTTTGCTCAAGAACCCTAAATCGTTTTTATGCAACCAATAGCTCTGATACCATTGTATACATTCAATCAAGTCCCAAGGATCACAAACATGCATAAAAACGAGTTGAATACAACCAAGGAGTAAGGCGGAATTCATACTCACATTGATAGGTTTTGATGAAATGAAGAACAAGATGCGTTTTAGCCTCCCTCCAAGGTCGGCAATGGCTTCTGTGACAGTGGACTGCACGGTTTTGGGGTGTCTTCCTCCTTGTTCATTCGGCCATGGATGTCACCATTGAAGCTCCAAGCTTCAAGCTTTTCCATGCTCACAAATTCGTTTCCCTATCACCTATGTATAACCCAAGCTGTGCTAGCACTTGTTCATCTTCCTTGCTTCTCCATTTGCTCGGTCAAAACCAGAAGAAAAAGATGAAGAATCGGTCTTGGAGAGACCGTGAGAGAGAGATAAGGTTTTGGCTCCAAAAGCCTAAAACCGTGTACTTTTTTTCAAGAGAGAGAGAAGACCGAATTTTATGGTGAGGAAAAAGAAAAAATGTAATATATATTATTCATTTATTTTCCAAAAATAAATAAAATATATATACCAAACCTTTTCATATTCCATTAAGTCAAAAGGCAAAAACAATCAATGCTTTTCACCTTTTACCCATCACTTTTACTTTTACTTTAAGTCACATCACATCACTTTAATAAAGTGACATGTTGTCAAGTCACATCACTCAAAGTGACAATTGATTTGACAATTGACGCGACTAGTGATTTGACGCTTGATGTGACTTGCGTGCCGCACTCGAATTCGAAATGCGAATGCGCTCGCAATCACTCTCGGGCTCGGGTTCGCTAATTCCAAATTAACGAATTTTCCGTCGCGTCGTAATTAAATGATTACGCCTAGCAAAATCACTATTCACATCGCTAACGAATTAATTCTAAATTAATTCGTTCGCCCGAATTAAAATCTAATTTTAATTCCGCGTCGAAATCCAATTTCTTATAATATATCGAATATATTATTTTATCGATTAATTCCAAATTAATCGTTCTCTCTCTTTAATTAATATTTTATCCCAGATAAAATATCTCCGCAATTAATCCCAGATTAATTTTCTCTCTCTTCTAATTAATCCTAGATTAATTAAAGTGCGAGTTATACATCATCGGTGAATCTTCAGGAAGCGACCCATGAGATCTCTGGATATGTTGGCAGTAAATACGGTCGTCGGATTATCCGAACACGTAAGCACCTCGTACTACGTTTATACCGATTTACAAGACAAGGTTGGCTTCTAGCAAAGCGCCATGCCTACCCAATTCTCCAGAAATATTCTTACAGGAATATATAGATCTGTATCAAGCGTAGTATACCGTAGTATTGTGTATATCAGCCCAGTATCGGATAGTCACGTGCTAGGGCTGGGGCTGGATAAGTGTCTGCCCGTCCGAAGCACATGTCGGATGTCTGGTAACTACTCTCTATAATCGGATATACATGACCTTGTCATAATATCTCGATGGCCGGCCAGCACTTAAGAGCACTAATACCGTATCCTGCGTGACATCATCTCCACTATAACTGAAGTGATACTTCCGTCTCGACATCACACCCAATACACTACGACTCTCTGATAAACCCAGAAGCGGTGTACGCAGAGCCGGTTAAAGCCCTGTACCACCAAGACCAAAGTCTACCGATTATCGCAAGTATTAGCGATGCAAGTCTCAGGTTAAGACTATACACACCTACCTTGATTTCGGCCTCCCATAGACACATAGTCATAATACCAATGGGATTCCGAGGGGTCTATCCAGAGCGAAGCTGTTTCCCGTACCATCGGTGAAACACGACCTCCTATCACACTTGCATAAGTATCCAATACTTAAATATATGAGAACTATGCCGGTGTGCCCTCACAACGCGCACAAGTGCAATACTAGCCTATTCCGCATTATCGATGTCCTGTCTCGATAATACTCCGACTAGGGATATTTAATGATTAATCCTTCGTGGACTGATACTGTCTCATATCATCTCAATCCAGGAACTAATCATATGGACCTCTCTTTATTTATACATATATGGTGATCTAATCACAAATGATGAGAGTGCAATTTCCTTGTCACATAGTTAATTTGTACAACAACACCGTGATCTGTATAAATAGTGACGCTATGGGTCATATTATCCAACAATTTAATTAAATATGATTTAATTAAGTCGCAACAGAAAATTCGTTAATTAGGAATTAACGAACCCGAGCCCGGAATGTGTTTGCGGGCCCACTCGGATTTTGAATTAAAGTGGGGCCCGCACAAGTCACATCACATAGTCTATCTCATCACATTTTGGTTAATGGAAGTAGTTAGATTTGATGGTAACTTGTTTCTTACACAATCTTGAAAAGTTTGGAAGATTGAATGACATTTTACCAATTATTATTTTTTGGTATATGGCTTTTAATTTTGGAAAAACTTTTTACATCTCTCTCTCTCCCAAAAGGCCTAAGGCCGAAACTCCCTCTCTATTTTCTCTCAAAAATGGCGTGAACCTAGGGTTCACATTTGATGATTTTGATTCAAAATCTTGGATGCTAGCACATTAAATGAGTCATACAAAGGTGTTAGGGACACTAACCCTTGAGTTTGGAATTCAAGAAAAAGCTTGGAAGCTCAACATACAATTCAAAGAAAGCTTCGAGCAACTTCCATGGAGGCAACAATTTTTGTTGTCTACACATCATTAGCAGATCAAAGTGAGTATTTTTCGCTACTTTACTTTGCGTATTCACATGTTTTATGCTTAATGATCTTGGTTATTGTTATTAGAGAACCCAACAGGTTCTCCAACCATTTCAATAAAAAGAAGTAGATTGGATCTTGCATCAATCTTGCTAGGTAAGTTTGAACTTCTCTTAAGTTATGAGTTATGTATTAGATGCATGATCACATAGCTTAATGTTGAAATAAGGCTAATAAATTGTGTTAGGATGCTTTGAAAGTTTAAAAAAAAATATGCTTATAATTGGGTCAATATATTTATGTTGGACATAAACATAAATTAGAGATTGGAACTCTAGATTAAAGATTAGAGCTATGGCTACCATTCTAGAATCACTTGACCACCTTTAGGGGACCTAGAATTGTTAACGAGATATTTCTTATTGGGATTCTAATTTAGTTTGTGTACCAGATTCAAAATTTACGCAAGTGGGTATTTAGAATAAATTTATGTTTTTGTAAAAATATTTTATATTTTGAAAAACTGGATTTTTATTCTATAACATGTGTTGATATTGATTTTGATGTTAAAAATTAATTTTTGGTGTTTTGAGGTGCTTAGGGAAGACCTGAAGAAATTAGGGTAATAGACCATAACTAGGGAAAGTGAGCTCAAGGAAAGTGAAATGAAAACAAAAAAAAAAGGTCTTGCACGCACGCAACAATTTTATTTTCGACCGTTTTTGAGTTTCTGACTCCGATTCAGCCCCGTTTTTTTCCTATAAACACGTAATGAAATATAGTATTTTATTAAATTATTTAAAATTACACCCATACTTGATATCCACATGTTAGACCCATTTCCGTTGCGCGGGGCACCAATCCGATCTTAGGGGTTCCAAAACTACCCCAACAACCATGTGGTAATTTCTTACTCTCTCACAAACGATCAAGAAGGTAAGTTATTTGTTTTGAAAGAACATAAACAAGGAATTGGATGGACTTTAAGAGATATAAAAGACATTAATCCTTTAAAATGCACACGCATAATACATTTAATAGATAATGTCATGATACATCGACCACCCAAAAAGAGGTTAAATCCTTACATAAAAATGTGGTTAACATATGAGTCCTTAAATTTTTTGATTCATTCATCTCTTACATACCTAGTTTGGAGAAAAACACCTATGTTAAGAAACAAAGAGTTAAACAATTAGATGTTTGTTATAAATGCGCACGTTGGACGTGCAACACTCTTGGTCGTTCATTAAAAATGATGTCTAATAATTGTGAAGAAAAAATTCAATACATTAGAGATGACTTGAGTAAGGAGTCATTAGATAATATATCATTGACTTTTGAGATGCATCCTAATGGATTTGATAGACTGATTCTGAATTTACATACATAATTCCAAAAAGAAAGACAACAATACAGTCTCGGGGATCTGACTTTAAAAGACCATGTTTTCCAATTTATAAAAAAAAAAGATGGGACACATATCCCCGAACCAAAGAGGACGTTCAAGCCGATATTGGACGTAAAACCAGAGGAAGATGTGAGCCACAATCAAAACTACCAATACATATCATTACTGTTTTGATTTCCTTTTATTATTTTAATATGTAACCTTTCTTTTTAGTAACAGTGTTGTAGATTCAATTTTCAATTCCACACTAACCATGTGTTGTCTTCTAAACTCTACTTCTTATTCAAACATTAGGGACAATGTCTCAATTTGGTTGGGGGATGTGATAGTTGACTAGATAGTTTTCGTTTTTATGTTTCATTATTGTGTTTTTTTTTTCAATTTTTTTTTTCATTTTTATGTTGTTATTTTATGTAAACAAAAGTTTTTTTATGTTGTTTTTACCTTGTTATTATTTTGTGTGGAAAAAAATATTGTGATGATTTTGTTTTGTGTTTTTTCAAAAAAAAAAAACAAACTACAAACAAACCAATAACAAATTTCTGACTAACCAAGTGAAATTGTTGTTTAAAGATGGTAGTGTAAGGAGTTTTCGCTCCTAAGACGCATCTCATTGTGTCGTAACAAGTTATTTTTGTCAATTTCTTTTTTAATCATTTAAATTTGTGAATTATCCGTTATATTGATAAATTTGGTCTTCATATGCTCATTTGACAGGTATTATCAACTACACGATAACATATGATCATGGGTTGTAAATGTGAATTTTGTAATATACAATTCTATAGTTTGTCGGAGGTAGCACCTAAAGGCAGTGGAATTCATGTTTTTATCCAAAAAACTAACCATGCTTTTACTTAGTAACCGGACATCTTACCTCAACAAGCTGTAATTATTCACGTAAAATGATAGAGTTTGAGTTAGTTTTAAAAAAATGATAATAATAATAATAATCAAGCTTTTACTTAGTAACCAGATATTTTGCCTCAATATGCAGTGATTGTTCGCGTAAAACAGTAGAGTTTGAGTTGTTTTATATAAAAAAAAATGTGTGTGAATAAGTTCCATTTCGCAACCTCTCTAACTCGAGAAATTAAGTCTGTAGGGATTTTTTAACACTTAGTGCCCTAAGGCCAATTGGTCTGGTAGTCACTGACCCAAAGCTCATTACAAGGGTTAAAGAGAAAGCTTTAGGAAATCAGACACTTCTTCTTTTTAACATCTGAGATCCGAGCAATTAAATCTATAAGGGTGTCTTGACACCTAGTACCTTAAAGCCAACTGGTTTGGGAGTCACTGGTCCAAAGTTCGTTACAAGGGTTAAAGATGTATTTTAAAAAAAAAGATCAAAAACTATTTTTGTAGATAAATAAATTGTCATTTCCAAAAAGTGTGAATTCTGATATAACTTTAGGAAAAAAATATTACTCTCTTTTCAACAAGACTTGTGAATATTATGGGCACAATGATTGATTTATACTTTATTTTTATAGGTGTATGGAAGAAGGATAAAAAGTATAGGAGAATTTGCTTATTTGATTATTTAGAAAGAAAGAAAACAATTATTAACTTAGATAATAATTATTTTCATTTAAAGTTTTCGCTTAAATTACTAGAGACTAGTAATATTGCTGGTAGGAGGTGTGATGAACATTAAAAAATATACATTTAATAAAATATAAACTAATCATTTTACACTTATAATTTCATTAATCCCCTTTATTTAGCACATTTGTGAAATAATAATTACATTTATGTTTTATATATTTTTATTGTGGTAATATTTCTTATGTAGGTGAAATAATAATTTGGATACAAAACTAGAATAATGGACGTGCCATTTGGATTTTGGAGACCGGAAACTTAAAAAGGGCATTCTAACAGTGTACAATTTTGGAAATTTCAACTTTGCGCAATTTTTGTATTTTGGCCATAACTTGTTACTTCGATATCGGCTTGAGGCGATTCCAGTTCCAAATGAAAGATGGATCAAATATCTACAACTTTACTGTTTATAAGATTTTTTAATTCTGAGGTTTTCAAGGCCGAAATTGATGAAAAATCCAAAGTGTGTTATATGTAATTATTAATGACAAAAACAAGAAGAAGAAGTTCACACCAATTATGCTAATTTGCAAATTGCATGGAAGGTGTTAAGCCCTCTACTATAAATAGAGGTGCTAAGCACCTTAGAAAATCAGCCTGAATTTCATAATTTTCTCTGAAAATTTATAGAGTTCTAGCTATTATGTATTTTATTTTTTAAGTTTTCTTGTAATTTTTCAGAAATAAAATTATGTGTGTTTTTTTGAAATCATTAGTAGCTAGTTTCATCTTGTTTTGGAAAAAAATGAAGCTCTTAATATGAGAATATAGATTAATCTCACTTATATTATAATATATGAATTGTAATCTAAAGACTAATATTTAATTTAAATCTGTATTAATTATTGACAAACTTTGTTACCGTTTATTTGGCCGGTTTTATTTATTTGGCATAATTAAGTACCTAACTGGACTTGTTATAGAAAAATATTATCACTATCTTTATGACTAGTTTTATATGTTTTGACATAATTAATTCTTGAAATAAATTAACTGGGTAATAATGATAATTTATATATTATAAAAGTAAGATTTCTAAATTTGAAATATTAAAAGTGGATACCAGAGCCCCAATATTTTATTTTATTGTTGCAGTGTAATTTAAAAATTGTCAATCACTTCAAATAATTTAGTTTTTATTTTTATTTTCAATTGAATTATTATTTTATTTTACTAAATCTAATCCTTGTGGATTGACCCCGGACTTACTGGGTTATTTTATTACATTGACGCTCTTATACTTGAGAGTAAAGAACCACTTTAAGAGTATGTCAGTGATGAAATGTGTGAGGTGTTTGTATGGTTTCTTTGGGTTTATGGGGTGAATGATAATCTGGGGATTCTTCAGGTGGATATGTTCTGGTTTGTGTCCGTGTATTTTGGTACTTTTTTGGGTTTGTGTTTGAAAGTAGGAAACATGTGTTTTTAAGATTTTTGATTAGTTTTCTCTGGTTGTGTTCTGCAATTTAGGGAGTTTATAGCCTTTTAAGGTTAGTCACTTGGTAGTGACGTTGACATAGTGAACCTTTAAACTGAAAGCGAAGTTCTACCAAATTTAGAACTAAATTACTTTGAACTAACCTCCTTCATCGGGTCGTTTCTAGGCAGGAATGTCGGACTCTGAGTCTTTCTCACCAACCTCTCTCAACGTCTTACCTCCCGTTACACCAACTTCTCGCCAGACCGAGCCAGTTAATGTAAATAGCTCGAGGTCAGAGGATACTGATGACTATGATACAACACCGACCCCTTCAGAGGAGCAAAATCAGTCTTATAGCCGAATGATACCCCGACCCAAGCCAATTCATCCTGAACTTGACTTTGTCAATCTAGACATGAACCGAGCTTCTTCCATAACTGAAGCCGAACTTGACCAATTAAGGACAAGGTTCAACATTCCTGATGCCATCACTCTGAGCATCCCAAAAGAATGAGGCCTAGCTAGCCATCCCCGAGACAATCAGGTTGCGCACTGCACTGCCTTCTTTGACATGGGCCTACGTCTTCCCGTTCATTGATACTTTGCAAGGATGTTATCAGAAATGAACTTGGCCTTCTGCCAACTGAATTTGAACAGATGGAGGGTCATGACGGGGCTTTACGTGATATGGATCCGAGCCTATTTATGAGAGTCATCGGTCCCCGAGCAAAAAAATTATATTGGAAGAATGTCAACCTAAAAGAGTACAAGGGTTCGTATTACATCTCCACATACGTCGGGCCCCCGCACATAATCTTGAACCTCTCGGCTGCCAATAATAATTTCAAGGACAAGTGGTTCTGGGCCGGGGGCCATTGGGTAGGCGTTGGTAAACTGCAGATGATTATGTCACAGCCCCAAATATCTTCAAAGTCGGAGGTAATATCTTGTCCTCCCTCTTCATTCTTCTATTCCTTTTTAGCTTCTACTTTTAACTAACAATCCTGAACCTTTTGCAGCCTGCTGGGGCGATCCCCCTAAGGCCTAGCTTGAGACCCGAGCCAGGGTAAAAAAGGCATTCCAGTATGGAGGTCACTATAGAGAGATCGTCAATCCCCCGTCTTTTGCCAACTCAGGTCTCATCTCAAGCACTCCACCACCCCAGTCCAGACAGACTGGTAATTTATAACCCAATGACCCTATTTATTGATTCTCTTGTCATTATGTCATGCTTATTTATAACTCTTTAGCCCGTTCTCTTACTTTCCTTCAATGCTCTGCCAATTGAATTTGAACAGATGAATGGTCTTGGTAAGGCTTTACATGATCTGTAATCGAGCTGATTTGGGAGAGTCGTCGATCCCCGAGATGAAAATATTGTATAGGATGAATGTCAATCCAAAATAGCATAAGGGTTGGTATTACCTCTCCATCTACGCCGGGGCACTGTAAATAATCTCAAACCTCCCAGCCACCAGCAAGAATTTCAAGGACAAGTGGTTCTAGGCCGATGGGCCATGGGGAAAGTGCTGGAAAATTGCAGACAATGATGTCACAATCCCAAATATCTTCAGAGTTGGAGGTAATAACTCATCTTCCCTTTTCCTTCTTTTCTTCCCTTTAGCATATACTTTTAACTAACAATCTTGAACCTTTTACAATCTCCTAGGATGATTCCCCTAAGGTCCGTCCTGAGACCTGGGCATTCTAATATGAAGGTCATAACAGAGACCTCGTCAATACCTCATCTTTTGCCGACTCAGGTCTCATCCCAGACACTCCACCACCACAGTTGAGACAGACTGGTAATTTCTAACCCAACGACCCCGTTTTATTGATTTACTTACCAATATGTCATGCTTATTTATAGATTTTCGGCCCGTTCTCTTGCTTTCCTTTCAATGTTATACTTTCCTTTCAATGCTAACACTTGTATATTTTATCACAGACATGTCTGGAATGAAGTCCCATCTATAAAAGTTGTCAGGGAGGTGATGCGCTCTGCCAATGGTAGGTCCAGCAGTGCCCGCCCTCGAGTTACCACTCTAATACCTCATGCACAAGCCAAATGACGCCAGCACAAGCACTGACCCTGCCTCCCGAGCCACAAACATTCACCCACCCAGCCAAACACCCCCACATGCCTTTCATCCTTCCAAGAGGCGCTTCCATCAGGTTGAGGCGAGGGGCCCAAGGAAACTGTTGAGAGGGCCCTCATAAAGAAGGCCAAGGGAGGGAAGAGCAATGCTCCGAATGCCTCCTCCTCGAGCCAGGGGACAATATCAATCATATGGGTAGATGAATTCCCAGAAAATATAAGGGGAGTCATAGCCCACCTCATGTCCACCATTAACTTCATGGCCGAATATGTCAACAAAAATCAGGCTTGGGCCTACGAGAACCTCTCCCTTGAGGACGTCCTTAGGAAAATCGGCCGCTTTTAGGCAATGGTAAGAACTTCTCTTCTTCATTTCGATAATACTTTTTGTTTCATCGATAATACTGACCTAATTTCTGATTGTGCAGCTGGCCTACCTCTTGGCTACCAATATGGACGTGCTGACAAACACTATTTCAGAGGGCGGACATGCCTAGAGGCTCCAAAGTCAATTAACCGAGTGGAAGTAGAAGCTGACTAGAAGTCTAAACAAGGCCAATGCCAAAATCAGAAAATTACCAAAAAGAAGAGGAACAAGGCACAGACAGAAGCTAGATCCCTCCACTGAGCTTCAGAAATTACCAAGAATGAGATGGATGAAACCCGGGCTGAGGCTTCTTCGAAGACGGTGGATTACAGACTTCAGCAAGCCAGAGCTGTCACGGCCAAGAACAGACTCCAAGAGAAATAAGATGACCTGAAGAAGGCTGTGAATGAGCTGGATACGGTTTGGGATGAGCTGGCCAAGTCCTAAAAAGAGCTGAGCGATTTACAGGCCGAGCTCCCCGACCGCATTGAGACAACCAAAGTGAATGCCAAAATTGAAGAAATGGAGGAGTCCATCGAGCGGATTGACATGGTGTATCCTGGCTTCGACTTGGGGATGCTCCGGAAAGTTTTAAAGGTTGCCAAAGGTGAGATGTCTCATGAAGAGGCCTTTGGCCCGATCCAAGAAGAAGTTGAAGCCATTCCTGACCACGTGTAGGACACAGAAACTGGGCGACGCATGCTGTTCTAGACTCAGGGCCTAGTTGGGAGTACGGAGTAGCCCACGGGGGACTAAACCGGAGAATAATGGAGTCGACACCCGGTGTGAACCGGGAAAATGATTTAAGGCCGCACTCACCCCTCGCAAGGGAAAACCTCAAACCGTTGGGTTCGGAATGGTCCCTTACTTATGTCGTTTGTAATGAATGGATTTGTGCAATATTAACCAAGTCTACTCAACATACATGTTGGTCAAAGTAGTCTAAATTCTAGGTTTGCATGCTTTAACAGTAAACTTTTCATTACGACAAACATTCGGCATCACACAAAAGTATATTAAATGAAATACGATTTAAACATAATCAAACTCCTATTGCGAAATAAAATAATTAAATCATGCTAAAAATAAATCAATTTCCTAATGGCCTAATCATGCTCGAATACAAGTTTGGATGAAATAAAATACATGTATCCTTCAAGTGGTACGGGGCATTGTATCCCGAGTGCAAACCATAATACCGTCCATTCGGATTCGGCTATGGAATTTATGTCCAGGTTTCCATCTAATATACCACAAGCAAGATCACATATTCCATTCACCCGAAATCACATCACATATTAAGTCATTATTTTCATGCAAAGAAAAGTAAATTACATGCTTTTCCAAGTTACTAATTTACATAACTTAAATTAAATAACATGCTAATTAATTATTCATGCTAGATACTATAAAACACATTTTCTAAATCATTATTTCATGTAAACAAATTCCAAACAACATATCAAAATAAATATTCATGCTACACACATTTCCTAAGTCATTATTTCATGCGAATAAAATAAATTACATGCCTCTTAATTCACTAATCCATACGAATAAAATAAATTACATGCTCTCTAATTCATTAATTCATGCGAATAAAAATAACAAATTAACTAAAAATAAACGATGATAAATAAAATAGGTGCCCTCAGGTCTAACCTTTTTTGTCGTCTTTCGGAAGTGCGATATTTGGTCGTCGGAAGGGTTGATGCTCCTCAACTCCTCTTGGTTCACTGATTTGGCATTTTACCTCATCGTTTCGCTGTTCGGGTTGCCGTTTTTATTCCGTTTCGAGGTGTTTCTGATCGTGGTTTTTGGCTCAGTAGTTGGCAGTGAATTAGGGCTGAAGTGAGGCAGGTTTGGGCAATTTAGGGGCTGTTTTGTAAGGGTGTTTGGTGTGGACAAAGGAGGCAGAATGTGGGTTGTATTTGGCATGTTAGGGGGCTGTACAGTAAAGACTAAATGGAATGTTCAGGGGCTGCAGTTTGCTGCTGGATGATGGAGGCTTATTGGGTGCAGTTTTAGCGTGAATATTGGCTGTAATGAGGGTCTGATTTGGCGTGAATGAGCTGCTATATTTGTTGCTGTGTGGCGTGAACAATGAGGGTGTTTGCGGGGGTGAGTTGCTGGCGATTTGGGCGTGAATCAAAGGCTTGGTTTCGTGAGTTTGAGGGCTTTGTCGGCTGTCTGTTTGTGATGTGGTAATGTAGCTATGTGTGCGTACGTGTTGAAGGCATAAAGATGTGGTGGGCTGATGAGGGTTAGGTGTTTTTTTGTTGATGCTTGGCTTGTGGGACGTGGCTTATTTGTGTGTGCAAATTGGTTTCGTGAGGATGGCTGAGCATGGCGGTGTGTTGCTTTATTGTAAAGGGGCTGAGTGAGTGAATTGCTAAGCCTGTAAGGGGCTGCTCGGCAAGCTGGGCGTGTGTTATGTGAGTGTAGTGAGGACGTGATGGGCACTTGTGTGGAAGGATGTGAGTGTGCTATTTGTGTGAGGCAATTCTTTTAGGGTTATGTATATTTCACGTGCATGGTTTCTAGTTGGGGGTGCAAGTGTGGTTTGTTTCCATTTTATAATGGAGAGTGGGGAATGAGGCAATTAATGTTTAGGTGTTTGGTGGGGAGAGAAATGATTTATTAGGGTGGCCAATTCTTATTGAAGATGTGTGGGGTGGCTAGGTTATTTAAGGTTTTTGTTTGTTTGTATTTGTTATGCTGAAAGTGCAATGGCGTGTGGGACATGAGGTGGGAAAGTTGTTTTGGTTTGTTTAATGAAAAAGGGAGTGGTGGCATGCATGGTTGAATTTGGACGTGAGGTAGAGATTGGTAAGTGGGGGGAAATTGCTTAGGTTGTCTTCTAGTGTTTGGTTTGTGTTTTATATTTAATGTTTGGTTGAATTGTTTATTGTTTTATTTGTGAAGTGGGCGTATGAGTTATAGGAGAGAGAGAGGTATGGCTTTTTGATTTGTTATTGTTTTGTTTAATGAATGAGGTGTTGTCACGTGGGGGAGGGTTTTGATTTATTGAAAAGGAAAGTGTGGAAGCTTATTAAATTGGTGGGTATTGGTGGGGTATAGATTATTTAATGGTTTGAAAAATGAAAGAAAAGTGGATGAATGGAATGACTTTGCATGGCTTACGTGAAAGATGGCAAAAAGGTTTAGGGTTTGCATGGAAGTTGAAGGGACACATGAATGAAAAGTTAGAGAGCGAGGATAGGCGTGAGAAAGAGCGGGGATAGGATTTTGGGCGGAAGAAGATTTTGAAACGGAAATCTGATGAATAATCCCGAAGCTAATACGAGCGAATCAAATCCGATAAAACGTCAATTCTTGACTTTTCCCTTCCGACGACCGTTGTCCACGACTTCCACAACTTAAAAGGTAGTGCCTCCGTACGAGGCTCATCATCGGGCTGGTATGCAAAAATGCAGTGCCTACAGTCGCCCCCACTTTGTTGGGATTTGTTCGGTGTGTGACAGTGACAATTCTATCAAAGTTCGTGCAATGCATTTTTACTTACCTGGCTCGCCAGCTGCCACCTGGTTTGCCTATTGCGTTGATTTGAGTTGGTCTGGTTGTGCCATTTTCGGCATGTTAAACCCCATTTCCGAGGTGTTGCTGATGAGATAATGATCCACGCTCCATTTTCGGAGTGTTGCAGTAGCGATGATTGTCCATTTTTGAACCATGCTCCATTTTCGGAATGCAACATCTGTTGAGTGTGCTCCATTTTGGAGCGCCATTTTCGGCAAGTGATGAGTGTGCCCAATTTTGGAGCGCTATTTTCGGCAAGTGATGAGAGTGTGCCCCATTTTAGAGCGCCATTTTCGGCAAGATGAGAGTGTGCCCTATTTTGGAGCGCCATTTTCGGCAAGATGAGTGTGTGCCCCATTTTGGAGCCATAGCTGATGCTGATAGCAGCCCATTTCCGAACTATTGCTGATATGAAAGCGGCCCATTTCCGAACCAATGCTAATACTGATAGCGGCTCATTTCCGAACCATTGCTGATGTGATAGTGGCCTATTTCCGAACCATTGGTGATGTTAAAGCGGTCCATTTCCGAACCAATACTGATGTGAAAGCGGTCCATTTCCGAACCATTGTTGATGTGAAAACGGCCCATTTCCGAACCAATGCTGATACTGATAGCGGCTCATTTCCGAACCATTGCTGATGTGATAGTGGCCCATTTCCGAACCATTGGTGATGTTAAAGCGGTCCATTTCTGAACCAATACTGATGTGAAAGCGGTCCATTTCCGAACCATTGTTGATGTGAAAACGGCCCATTTCCGAACCAACGATGATGTGAAAGCGGTCCATTTCCGAACCAACGCTGAGGTGAAAGCGGTCCATTTCCGAACCAATGCTGATATGAAAGTGGTCCATTTCTAAACCAATACTAATGTGAAAGCGGTCCATTTCCGAACCAATGCTGATGTGAAAACGGTCCATTTCCGATCCAATGCTAATGTGAAAGCGGTCCATTTCTAAACCAATACTAATGTGAAAGCGGTCCATTTCCGAACCAATGTTGATGTGAAAACGGTCCATTTCCGATCCAATGCTAATGTGAAAGCGGTCCATTTCCGAACCATTGTTGATGTGAAAATGGCCCATTTCCGAAACGGGTATGGTGCGAGTTTGGTAATTTATTTACATATGCGGGTGCGGGTTTGGTAATGGAAAACCCGCACCATACCCTACCCACTGTCATCCCTAACCACAACTATAGATAAACCATAAACAAAGTACCTTATTTGTTTGCTCTTTATAGACTATTTAGATTACTAACTTTAGACTTAAATCCTTTTGTGCATCAAACATACAATGAGTCTGAAAGTACAAGAGTAATAAAAATAAATAAGACAATTGGAAAATATACGATTTAAATCAAACAACTTTGATAAATGAATAACGCTTTTATTATTATTACAATAATAAATTCTGTTTACAATACATGAAGCTCTAGGGCATATATCCCAACAAAAACAACTCACATGGGCGGAAAACGTCGTGGAGGAATTGTCATTCCCCATGCTATGCATAAACCCGATGACACGTTTGTTCCTCACAGCTATCTTCAATCCATGCGTGCTATGATTACCTTGGGGCACAAAATGCCACGCCAACTCACTCGCCATCATGCTAAGAATACTCGAGGTGACAAATGCCATAGAGGCCTTCTTGCTCTACCCCCCAATCGTGAAAGCCATTAGGTATTAACACTCCAGCTTGGGGGTTTGATAGTAACACCGGGGATTGGTGTGCCATGGGGGGTAATGTTTTTCCCACTTGTCTTGTACCCCTTGGCGCATTCCAATCACGACTATCATACAAGAATATTAAATTAGTCTTTCCCATTTAAATAATAAACAAGCGTAAGCGAACAAATATTTATTTATAATGGGAAAGCCTCATTCATATTCTTAGGATCTACTACCATTCTTACAACTCTTTGAGGGCCATTTTAAGAGAGGCTCTATTGAAAATACCTCATCAACATTTCTGCATTCCAAGGCTTCTTGAGTCGGGTGTTGTCCAACTGTTCCAAGTGGAAGGCACCAACCTGATGACTTCAGCAATTCTATAAGGTCATTCCCATTTGGCACATAACGAACCTTCTTCAAGATTTCTTGTATTTTGGGTGACCGCCTCAGGACCAAATCTTTAGGATGAAATGTTCGTACTTGGACCCTCTTATTGTAGAAGCGAGCCATCTTTTGCTGATACATTGTCAACCTGAGTGCCGACCTCTCCATCTTTTCTTCTATCAGATCAAGGTGTTGTCTGGTGAGTTCTTCGTTCTGCGCTTCCTCAGAATGCTAGATCCGATGGGTCATCATCCCGATCTCAGTTGGAATTACCACTTCATATCCGTA
>SKCR01046716.1:0-55047 GCA_019454045.1 Zanthoxylum bungeanum
ATGAGAACATATATAATGATTTGCTTAGAATAGAATTATTAAAAAAAAAAAAAAAAAAAAAAACATTCCATAAATACTATATATGGTTGCGAATGGGTTAGGCCTTGTCTATATTCTTGACTTGTAAGATATAAACTTTGACTTGTTATAAATTGAATGGTCTTAATCAATAATCAATAATCAAAATGCAATTCAGAGACTAATAATCCATTGTCATTATATAGACATTGCTATTGCATACCAGAAACAAAAGAAAACTCCCATTAATGTTTTGGAGATTCTTGGTATCATTCTGCTTTAACTAATGATATTTATGTCGTGGGCAACCAATTGAAGTTGAAACTTGGACTTGTCTCATGCGTTCTGAATTATAAATTGCCAAAACTATTTAAGTGGTCATGCCGATAACCTAAATTTCTAACTGTAATTCTTTCATGTTGTTGTGTTATAAACAATCACAATAGAGGAGAAATTAAATGAAAACTCTTTTTTATTATAGAACAAAAGAATTACAAAGCTTATTTCAAAGCTTTACAAAAAACCTCTCAAAACTCTTTACTCTTTATTTTAGCTAACTCTGATTTTGGGATACTTAACAAATGAGATTGTGGCTCATTTTTATAGGGCCAAAACGTGTGCTACAATACCACATATTTTGGCAGTTGGCAACGCGTTACGCGTTTTGCATGCTGCATGTTTGAGCTTGCAGCTGGAATCCAACACATACAACAGAACTAGTATATGAGAAGTGACGGAATTATGATTAAATTTAAGATGTGGCTAATTTTTTGTGGGTAAATTTCAAATTTCGGGATGGCTAAATTTTAAAATTAGTAAGAAAATTTACGATTTCAGCCTGTGCTTTAGCATGAGTAGCCAACACATACTTACGCCCATGTATATCAGTGATGTGATATCATGAATTAATAAGCATATGACATGCCGTTGTAGTAAATGAACTATAATTTATTTGATAATTTTTTTAATATGTTAGCACGTGTAAGTGATATGATATTAATATTGTATTTTGGAATTTTTCCGGTCTACTATAGTCTTTTTGACTTCAAAATCATTATCATCAATTAAATTGATTTAATATCCATGTATTAGCTTCAAAGCTTTGACTCTCTGTCCTTTTTCTTTTCTGCTTACCCCACCTATAAAGTGCAATTTCTCCTTAAGTAATTTGTAGAATCCTTTTTCCTATAATTACATAACTTATTGGACTCTTTTTTCCACTTCTTAGTTGGTTGTTCAATTATAAGATGAAGAAATCCACTTCAAGACCAAATATCCCATATGGTCAAAACCACAAAGCAGATGCAAATGAGTCAAACACTAAGTAATTAAAAAAAAAATGTCAAACCACTAAGGTGGAGAGAGGATGGCAATGGCATCTTTTAGTGTTGCTAGCTTTGCTTTCAAATTTAAACTTAGTTCTTTGTACCCTTTTTAGCGCATCAGATTCCAATTGTTTTGTGTCAAACATGTTTAATTATATATATCCACAAGGGGCGTGGCTTGGTAGTGTAGGGTACAAGATCTCACATTTAGGTTTTGAGTTCGAATCCAAAGAGTGCGTTTCTTGTAAAAACATGTAACATTCGAAAGTTTTACCTGCTCCATTTAAATCCGAAAGAGGTGGATTAACGGTAGGGTTTTCAACGATTTCAAAAAAAAAATGTTTAATTATATATAATTCCTCCAAGTTTAGCCCTCGAGGTAGTGCCCAAAGACGTGGCTCATCTTCTATCATGGAGGGTGCTTGTCATAGCTCTATGAATTGACTTTCTTTTGTTGTTGTTTGCAAAAAGATAAATGAATAAAAAAAATTTTGACTTCTTGTGGAACTATTAAAGAAATGCGTAATTGGGTGAGAGAGAAAACACAAAGTGGCCCAAACTCTCAATTTTTCTTAGTGTTTTTGAGAGATTCCAAACTGAAGGTCGCGGTATTTGGGGGAAAATGTTAGGGATATGTTTATAAATATTTGAGTGGGTTTGCAATCCACATTAAAAATAAAATAGTAAGAAGGACAAATCAGATCATTAAGTTAATATTTTTTATTTTTTTTTGAAATCGTTGGAAATCTCACTGCCAAACCACTCCTTCAAGGCTTAAGTGAGTAGGTAAAATCTCTGACTGTCTCAGGCTCTTACAAGAAACGCACTCCCTAGAATCGAACACATGACCTCAAGATGAGATCATGAACCTTACACCACCAAATCACGCACATTGGAGACCATTAAGTTAACATACTTCCAATAAACAGATCTTTTATAATATTTGATCGCACTTGACTAATTGTTTCTGAAAGCTTAAAGAAGTTTTCAGTGTGTGTATATATATATAAAATTAGGTCATTAAGATGATGAGAACAAAATTTGTAGGCTAATTATATTCGAAAATTATAAGAACAAGACCCTTAAACTAATAATTATACAGATTATTTATTCCCTCACACCACTGTGAGGAATCGAACCTTAAGACCTACTATATAGAGTATCATTGTCTTGATCAAGTGAACTAACACTTGTTGACATCACATTTGACGATAATTCTTTATAATATATATGAATTATGTTAAACAAAATTATCATTTATTTAGTTAATCTTTAACTATTTAACATGTGTGATATTGTATTATAAAATTATTATATATATATATATTTTTTATCTCCACATTTGGCTTATAAAAGGATAAGAAGTGCCTTTAAATAATTTGATTAAACCTTAAAAGAAATCACAACCTTGTGCCACGGAAATGACAAAATTTGTTCCCTCTCAAGTGGTAACCATGGCCCAACTAAAGGACACACTAAAAAATTCAAAAGTTCATACCACGTGTCGGTCCCTTATTGCATGTGATACTGAAATGGTCCAGCTCGAGCATCAACTTGCTCTGGCTGGCCTTTGCTTTTGT
Source organism: Zanthoxylum bungeanum (assembly GCA_019454045.1). NCBI lineage: Eukaryota > Viridiplantae > Streptophyta > Magnoliopsida > Sapindales > Rutaceae > Zanthoxylum > Zanthoxylum bungeanum. The sequence continues at coordinate 2,924 of SKCR01046716.1, forward strand.
GACTGAACTATTGCCACCCAACACGATTAGCATCTTTGAATCGTACACCGATCATCTCCATTTCTATTCTCAGTCTATAGGCCCAGTCAGCGACGATGCTAGCTAGTCCTGGTCATGAATACATTTCATTACAAATAAATATATGTATGTATAGATTGTGTTAGTTTGACAAATCACCGTTAATTTTTTTTTGAAATTGTTGGAAATTTCACTGTCAAATCACTCATTTTAGATTTAAGTGGAGCAGGTAACTGAAGGCCAAATCTCAATCTATACACCTCCAAGTCATATCCATTGGGGACGAATCACCATTAACTACACATGAAGAATATGAGAATAAAGCCCTGAGATTGATAGAATTATATCCGAAGTCTAATAATTATATGAGTTTTTTATTCGCTCATAGTATTGTCAGTAATCGAATCTAATACCTATTTTATGGAGTAAGAAATATCTTGATCAAGTGGGTTTGTTCTTTATACTTTAAAGATTGATGCAATCGATCATTATTGACTGTCTCATTTGTATTATCAATTACGACATGCATCAACATGGCGATTTAGATGTTATATAAACTCAAACTTTATTTGAACGAGTTCAATAAGTTTACTTGCTTGTCTTTCTTGTTTGTAAAAAATGCCTGTTAAAATCTCTGCATATGAATGAATATATTATTATACTGTTGAGTATGTACTTGAAAGAAACCGTTGGATATGTGGAAGTAGAACCAGTTATAGTCCTGACGAATAATAGAGATAATTAAAATGAAACGATTCGTGTTTTCACTTTTTGGTTTATATATAAATTCTGACTTTCGGCAATTAATGGGTATCAAACAAAATATGAGTTGATTATTGACAGTGTGTTTGGTGGATGATAGTGTCCCAAAGTATAATCTATTTCATAAATTATGGATTAAACGTTATATTTATTTAATGAAACGTTAAAATATTAATGATATATCGAGTTTGCCAAGATTATAAGTTATTGTCATCAAGGGGAGTGGCTTGGTGTATGGTTCATGATATCACTTTAAAGCTTTGGATTTGAATTTAGTAAATGCGTTTCTTATAAGAACTTGAGACAATCAGAGATTTTACCTGTTCCGTTTAAATCCGAAAGAAATGATTTAGCTGTTAAATTTCCAACGATTCCAAATAAAAAAAATTACAAATTCTTTCATCGACACTTTTTATCGTAACCATTTAGTGGCCACGGGCTAAAAGCATCCTTTCACTACTATAGTTCTTGATATGACAGTTATAGGGCATGGGTACATATCCCATTACTAATTCTAGGTATATTGATTAAAAAAAAAGGCTTTGACTTTCTTTAATTTAAGATACTTTTTTTATTTAAAAAAAAAAAAAAAAAACCTACAACAATAAATTTAGTGCATTTTTACTAAACCCTACCAATTGGGGCGGTTTGATTTTTTTTGTTTCTTTTATTTAAAATAAAAAATTTAAAAAAGGAAAACTATTTACTGTGGGCGAAGGAAATGATTCCAGCGGTAAGCAAAGTGCAAGACACGTGTCGACTCATTAGGGCTCGCTTACGGAATAAAATTTTGTGCACTGACACGCGGCATACTCTTATTCGGTTCAAAGTTAAAAGAATGATATGTGCAGGAAAAAATAATGGTTTTTGATTTTGATAATTCCATTATGGGAATGGGAGGCAGATCCCATTCGGATAAATAATAATAATAATAATAATAATAGTAGTAGTGATGATAAGGATGATAGGATATTGTATAGTGGCCATAAACAGTTAGTTTATTTTTAATTTTGGTTGAAAATTAGGGTTATAAATCTAAATAAATTTAATTTCTTAAGTGTATAATATGTTTTTTAAATTGATTTTTTCTATCAATAAGGACCCATTTTAGGAACTCTCATAGGATCCTTAAAACTTAGGTTTTGATATAAAAAAAAAAGAGATAATTTTCTCATATCAAACCTTATGACATTTACATTGACATAGTTTTTCTTACCTAAAATTTAGGTAAATCATATCACGAGTTAATCCGTTTTAATAATAAATTCAAATCATAAAAAATAATCTCTTTATGTAATTATGTATTGTGTATGATCTTTTTATATCATGAAGTTAGAGTAAGAAGTAATGTAATAAAATTTGTGTGACCAAAAATTAGAACTTTGGGAAACTATATGTAAAATAAACAGACGTGTTACAAGGTGAGGCAAGATTTGGAAGTCATGTTCATGACCCAATTCATGGTGAGTGATGGCCTCCATCCAATTCAAAGATATTATATAAAACGACATTAATGCCATTAACAGCAAAATTAATTTGTAAAGAGTGGTTCTTTACAATTCTCTAATGCATAATTTGCAGGCTTTAAATAATCCATTAGTTTTTATAATTGTTCGTTTAGAAGTCAATTTGTAACATTGAGAATTCATTCATTTGGCATGTCCAACAATACCATTTTTAAAGCCAATATTGATTTTGGCACCCCGGTAGGACCCACTAGACAAATACCATTCAAGACAAAAAGTAATATTGGAAAAGATGTCGCCACATTTGATGAAGAATTTATTTATACAATAGTAAATAATTATAATATCAATTATAAGATTATGACCAATTATCTCAATTTATCAAATAAATAATTAATTTTATCCACTAAAACTTAATTACTTTAATTGATAATTATAATATCAAATATTATTTATTATCAAACATTATCGGCTACCCAAGTACTCAACAAGTACACTTCATATTGTGAGACTCTCTAAGTTCAGATATGTTCGTCATATAAGCTTAGCTCATATGTATGTAATTCGGCCACCTCCAAATTTGCGAAGAACACGAACGATATTTATGAAGCATACAAGTCGAGATCATCATATATGCTTAACAATCCATCTGTCGTAGGCTATTCGAGTTGTGCTTGGGAAATATAGATTACACCGTCAAGTTTCCAAGGCGTACATCTCATATTATCGATATGTTAACGATTTTTTTTTTAACAACTAATCAAAATATTATTTATGATATATGCGATCAACCCTATGTGATCGGCTTTGGCCAAAATCTTAAGAATCGTGACTTACTCATATGGATACCTTAACCCCTTATGGTTATACGAGTTGACTGATTCAATCTTGATTCACATTTGATTAACAAGTGCATTAGTCCACACCCAACAAACATCTAGCGGTCAGACCATGAAAAGCCTCTGACATACATGACATTAAAGTGTGGAAGATCACACACAAAATCAATGATATCCTATAGTCAATGAATTACATATGCTACTTGACTCGATGATATTTCTATTGACGGTAGTGTGTACTTCCAACTATTAGGAATCACATGTGAGTCATTCAGTATTCGTTCCAATAAATACCCACATGTCTATACGAGTTTCCATTGCTCATGGTCCATTGAGTTAGACTATTGGAGCTTAATTTCAATATATGACATGTGCTAATCTTATAGGTTATAGGAATTCGACCGTATTCCAAAACCAACGATTATGAATATTTACTTTAAGAATAGTTTATAATAATAATACTATCACAGTGTCGGACCACACAGTGTCCAATATGATTACATGACAATTCTAAGGTCGATGTTATTTTCAGCATATTTATATATAAAACTTATATGAATTATGACACAATAATTACAATTAACAAGGTTGAAATGAAAATATACTTATTTTATTAATAAATTATAAAATATAATGTATAATACATTATTCAGATTAGCACTCCAAACACAAACTCCAACAATGTGAAATTATAATAAATATAATTATCATTTATTAAATTAATTTTTTACTATTTTAATATGTATGGTAAGATATTATTTAATTGTTATATGAGCAACGTAATATCACTCTTACATAGTATAAATTTTCCCTCATAAGGGAGATTGTAAAAATAAAGTACGTCATATGAAAGCCTAATCAAATTAAAAGGGATCCCGAACTAATGGATACATAACATCCCAATTAGAATCATAAGCATATTTATTCATAAATTGAGATATAATTATTAGGATTAAAAAAGAAAATGTACTGAGAGAGATGAAGGTTAGAAAAGAAATGGGCAAAGATCATATGTTAAATATGATGATAAATTTTCCTTTTTCAGGATGAGAAGCTCGTTGCCTTATATGGAATTAGGGACCAACAAGAAAGGTATGGCCTCTAAACAACCGACAGCTTAACCCTTTGTCCTTTTTCTCTTTCATCATCTCATGACACTAGTAAGTGTATCACTGTTTGTAATAATATGCCTGAACTGTAGTGATATTAAATGTCCGTATGTGATTCGATGATTTTTAAGTAATTTTATTTATTTTTATTATTTGATTTTGAATCTTTAAAGAGATAAGAAAGAATATAAGAAATTGAAAAGACCAAATAAGAAAATAGAGAATTTAAGTTTTTTTTTTTTTTTTCCTATTCTACAAAAAGAAAAAGTCATAATCAACAGTACAATAAAGTAGCTATAATGAATAGTAATTTGCACATGGGGGGGGGGGGGCTAATCAATGGACAATAGTTAGTGTAGCAGAAGAAGCTGGAGCAGAAATGAAGGGGTCTGTTTCAAGTGACGATGACTTCAGAAGCAATACCTGATCTTCAAGATTAATGTTAGGGTTTTTGGTGACAATAGCACTACTGCCTTGTTGTTTCGATAATACCGGCAATAATGATGTTATTGTATTTGTTTCTGTAAGTTCTTTAGCTCTTTCAACTTGAACTATCCAATCTGTGGTGCAAAGAACATATAGCATCAGCAAAGCACATGAAGCTTGAGCAGCTAGCAAGCCAAGCCAGAGCCCTGGAAATCCCATTTTAGCTACGAATCCCATTAAGATACTTACTGGCATACCCACCAAGTAAAATGATCCCAAGTTGATATTTGCTCCAATTGTAGGCCTAGCACTTCCTCGTAAAACTCCACAACCAGTTGTTTGCGGACAATTTCCAAGCTCACAAAGCCCTACAATTGGCAATGCAATTGCAGTAAGCTCTAGGATTTCAGCATCATTGGTGAAAAACCTGCCCCATTTGTGCCTCATTAATGTTGTAAACAACATGGCCATAAGGCCTAATGCCACTGCACAAAACAGAGATACGATCATGGAAATGCGAGCTTTTGCTGGCCTCTTGGCTCCTAGTTCATTCCCAACTCTAGTTGAAACTCCGAGGCTTAAAGATGAAGGGAACACATAGACTAGAGATGTTGTTTGGATGAGGATTCCCATTGAAGCAATGGTGGCTTTTGGATTCACTAAAAGTCCACATATCATTATCATAAATTCATACCACCACCACTCAAGACAAACTGATATACAATTTGGGACAGCAAGCGCAAGCAAAGAAGACCAACCCCTGAAGCAATCCATGCTTGGAGATACCCAAGAATCTTTATGCACACCGGAGAAATATACAAATGAAGTTAACAAGAGGAAGAGATTGAGATTAGTACAAACCATAGCTATGGCGGCTCCTGCAATGCCCATCTTGAAATGGACTACAAGAAGGAAATTTAAAGGAACATGCAAGAGTACAGAGATAGCAGAGCAGTATGTTAATGGTAATGTAATGCTTTGAGTTCTAAGATAGACGCGAAGAGGGTGAAGCAATGACAGGAAAAATAGGTCAGGGATTGCGAAAAGAATGAAAGTTTGGGCTACAGATGATATTTCTTCATCTTGGCCACACCACAAGAGGATTCTTTTCATGTTAAGCCACATGAAGGAGATAGGAATGGAAGTTGAGAGAAGGAGAAGAACGGTTCTTTGCAAAGTTATGCCTAAAAGCTTCCATTGTTTGGCCCCATAAGCTTGTCCGCAAATGGGTTCCATTCCCATGGCTAAGCCAGAGAGTACAGAGTATCCAGTGATGTTGGCAAAACCAATGGAAAGAGAGCCACCAGCAAGCTCAAGCTCACCGAGGTAGCCAAGAAACAGCATGGAGATCATGGCTCTTGAGTATAGTATTAGTCCTGTCATAGCTGTTGGCCCTGAGATCTTTCCTATGGCTTTCATTTCCTCCAATACCTGAATTAATTATAATGCAAAAAACAAAAAAACAAAACAAAATTAAAAACATGCACAAGCGCTCACACAAAAGTACCCTACTTTGCGTGCATCCGCTAAAAAAATTCATACGAACATCCGCATAATAAAAAGAACACACATATATATATGTGTTTGTACCTCAGAAGGTTTTGGCCATGTATGTAGTTCTTCCTGATCATCAGTACTAGTATCCATAGTTTTGTTGAGATTTATGAAATGGGTATTTCTGGGAGAAAAAAGTAACGAAGAAGATGATGGTTTTGGGTTACACATAGCTTTCTGGATTAAGATCAGCTTTGTTAGTGTTTTTGTTGTGGCTTTGCTTTTCAATATGCAAGGAGAGGTAAGAACATGTAGGTATACATAATACATATATATAGAATCTCAATTTTTTTTTTTATGAAAAATATAAAAAATTATTAAAATATTAATTATTCATGAAAATTTTCCTAAAATAAATCTCGCCTTTTTGGTTCTTTGGAACGTGTCGAATGTTAATTAATGTGTCCAAGAAAAAGTTGAGGGCGTGGTGGGGGCCGCCTTTTGTTTCTCAATTCACAAGCGCATATACGAGGTGATATTTATTGCCTTACCCTATATGCTACATGTATATATTATATTGTGACGGTCATATTGGGTGGAGCGGCAGAGAGATTAATGGCCTCAGGGTTAGCGAATGGATCGGATTTTAAAAAATTTAATCATATTTTAAATATTTTTTTATTTAAGTTTGAGTTTAAAAAAATATAATAATAATATCAATTTAAAGTTTAATAAATTAATTATTTCTAATATTTTAAATATATTAAAAGATAACACTTGAATTTTGAGATGAACTTTTCAAAGTCGGAGTATTTACCAACCCTAATTTAGGGCAGGCTAACCATTGAAACAGCTTTTGATCTTTTATCTTTTTTTTTTTGGCCTTATTTATATTAGATTGATGGAGAAATGGAATAGTTGATTGGCTGGTTTATTAATTTTTTACCGCCTTACTTGTGTTGTCCATGAAATGATAATGGGTGACCTTTCAGTTTCATGGTGAGTTTACATGAAGTTAAAAAAAAAAAAAAAGCACTTTTTGGGTTTAGTGGATAAACTTTAAAATATTGATTGTTTAGGTTTTTGATTTGTATATTAAAAGAGATAAACAAGTTTATCTTAATTTGCCGAGTGGAGGAGCAAATTCAATCGGCATTCGTCTACTTTGTGAGATGAGTAAAGTGCATATTAGGTTAGGTTTCTTTCCTTGTGTTAATGGCTGGCCTGGCCTGGCCTGGCCTTGGCATATAAAATGTTTGCATGTAATGATACATGCATGTTTTATTTTTGTGCAATCCATGTGAATGGGATATTCTTGAATTTTGACGCTTATTAATCAGCCGTCTACGTAGACTATCCTCAAAACTGCGTATACATGTGATTAAACCCACTCCTACCACCACCTTTCGCAGTCTCAAAACTTGAACATCAGCTTGTTGTAAAATTTTGTTCTAGGTTACATCTTTTGTTTTGCATTTTTACTTATTTGGGCAAAGAGTTAAGGGTGATGTGAAGTTATATTATGAGCATTTACATTTGCATTTGCATTAAGATGAGAAGAAGAAAAAAGTTTTTAACTTGTGGTAGAGATTTGTCCAAGTTCTAATAAATAATGACAATAATAAAGTGGCCCCATCCGACTTTTGAGTGCACCCCCGTTAGTTGATAGCCGGTTGAAGAGTTAACAGAATTGGAGACATGAAAATAGGACAAAACAATATGCCCATTTGATGATTGGAGGAACAAAATCATGCTTGTTAATGTGTAACTTGACAATTTGAGCTTAAAATACATGTGGGGTTTTAAAGTGGATTTTCTTTTTTTAAGAAAATAATTAAATTGTTCATTGATCATATACATACAATTCATGGGTATGTGGATTGTGGAGTTAGGTTTAGTGTTATTAATGGAACGTCCTAAAGGAGCGTCACTTGATGGTATAGGGTTTAGAATCCCACATTGAGATTCTGAGTTCGAATCCAGGGAGTGTATTTCTTATAAGAACCTGGGACAGTCGGAAATTTTTCCTACTCCGCTTATATTATTCATATTCATATTATGATAATTATTTCTAAGACATTTCGAATTTAGCATCCTAATTTTGGGAAGTGGGGGCTCACTAAAGTTGGATCCCAACCAGCTGTAAATGAAATTGACAAGTTCTAGGATCACATGATCATGATGCCAAAAAAAAAAAAAAAGAGTTCATTTTCCATCAAGTTGTAGTTGTAGTGGAGCTCAGACAGAATTGAGAATTTTATTGGCATCACAGTAAACAAAATACAATACCAAATGCAAGTTTCAATGGAGGAAAAAGGATACGCAATAATGGCGAGACCTTCGAGATTTGATAAAATATTATACTTCTCTAGAAACTCCAACAAATTCACTGATTCAATCCATGCCACCTTTATTTTCCTGAAAAAAGGTTTATGCTTGCTACTAAACTCTATCTATTCTTATATGTCATTATATGCTCCCATCCTTCAAAGGAAAAAAAGAAAAGTAGATCGAGATATTATTTATATAATTCAATAAGACTACATGAAATGGAGATGTGCATCTTACATGGCATTATATGTGCCCATCCTTCAAAAAACAAATCGCTATAACTCTTTAAAATTAATAAAAATAAAATAAATTATAAGATGGTTGTGAGACATGTAAAGCATTACTAAATATAATGTTAGATAATAAAGCATCAGTGTGTCCAAAAAATGAGGATAGATGAGATGAGAATTCTTAAATGGATGCGTGAGTAGATTAGAAGAGAGAATTAAAAATTAAAAAAAAAATGAAAAGAAAATTAATGTAGCACCGATCAGAAGAAGATAAGAGAAACACGACTAAGATGGTTCAATATGTACAACGTAGATCTCTAAGTGCCTAAATGAAAAATATACATGCCTAGGTTAGAAAAAGAGAATAAACAGTATTGTCATATGACAAGTGAGGTAAAGAAAGAACTAAGTTGATATGGATAAAAACCATAAAAAGAGAGCTTAATGAAACAACGATTTCGAATACAACACAATATATAGCATCAAATGATCCATGTAGCAGATCTTACTTACTGGGAAAAAGTTTTGGTTTGGTTTGATTATGATATGCTCCCACGTGGGTCATGTGATGCACATACATGATACATATATTCTCTCTGTGCACAAGGCATATTTTGAAGATGAGTTTATGCATGCAAATCAAAAAAGGATAATATGTTATAATGCTAAGCACGGGAATCTATTCAAATTTAACAGCAAGTAGCTGATTCAAATTGTACATATGACAGGCAATTTAAATGCTTCCCAGGCATAGGTAGAAAGCAAATGCATCCAAGCATTTAAAGCAAAAGCAAGCTTTTATAGATACTGATAAGAGCAATAAACACAAGAATTTATTCCAAGGTTCAGATTCAAGCAAGAAAGAGGAGAAAAGAAAACATAACAATCATAAAGACGTGCCCCCATCGAAGTTTCAATCAGCACAACTCAATAGATTCATACAACAAATTCAGTCACAAAATGCATGAGATTCCAATACATCACGATATTGGACCACAAGTGGGCGATCAACTTTAACTTCAGATAAAAAGAGGAATAAATCCCAAATCAGAAACAACTTATCTTGATTGGTAAGTACAGTTGAGACTAATACTGGGACCTAAAATTGATGCTTCACATACTATTCCATTTCATTTAGCCATAAGGCAGCATTTCTAGAAGTGACCTGATTTTCATCAAAGCAATGCTCCACTCTTTCAGATAGCGCTCTCATGCAGTATCGCGTGACAGCAATGGTATTTATATAGTTACATTAAAGTTCCCATCATGGTTATGCATTTATGTTCCTTGTTTCTCTGAGATGCATATACTCGAAGTGTCCACCATTGACATTGTTAATGGAGTCTCTTTGAGTATATGACATTATTTGGATACAGTGTTTATTGAGTCTTCAACAAGAAAACTTCTCAAAACTTCCATGGAATTTGATTTATTAGACACTCACAACTTGGAAAACAAGTAGGTTCAGCTGAACTTCAATAAATTACTATGTTGACAAGCCCATGCAATCCAGTAGTTTCAAAATATAAGATAATGAAAACCTCATAAAAAGTGATTTTCCACCTCAAAACAAAAGCAAATACCTTTTATAAATCAATAGAAGTAACTATAACTATTTACAAATTCTTGCTGCATGTTAACATTTAACCATCTGTGTTGATTGAACACCATACAGAAAAAGGTACAACACAATACCTCATGGGAGGGCCCTGGGCTTCTGAGCACTAGATCGGGGAATAGCTACTATTGCCATAAGTCCACCAGCTAGCGCTGAAACTGCCCCAACAGCAAATGCTGGTGAGTTTCCACCACCAAAGAGTTGATCCCACGGTCCACTTCCCAAGGACACCACAATCTGTTGGCAAACATCAAAATCTCATGGCCTAAGTAGCTATAAAAACACAGTTTATCAACATTTTATGAAAATTTTAAGCATGGCGTTGAGATCAGAAACATTTTGAGTCCTATAATGCCTTATAAAGAACTGGTTCTTGGATCTATATCAATCAGAGCAGAAGTACAAAGTCATCAAATGCTTCCAGTGGCAACATTACTTTGAATGCTTAACAAAATTTGAAATTGAGTGATGCTACAAAAAATTCATAGTTTGTATCCGAGTGATGTGGCATATAAGGTGTCATCATTTGATAGATGGTATTTATTATCATATTAATGATGGAAAAAAAAGTCAACCAATACCTACAACATGTCAAGTAATGACTGGTGGTACATTGCCTGGGATACAAACTATGTATCCCAACTAAGAAATAAGAATAGCATTGTTGTTCAAAATTTAATAACGAAACATAATATTTGCAAATTTTCTACAGCTTCCACAGACAGCTGGTAATTCTTATGTCTTTTAGCCGCTGATGTCTTAGAGTTTCTGAATAAAAAATTTATAGTAATCCCTCCTCCCTACTTCAAGAGCACCAAACTGAATAAGGTTCTTTATTGCGGAGAATGGATCTTGTTCAGAGGTATTATTGCCACCATCACAAGGAGGGACTCTATCACGAAAATGAAAATGAAATAAGTAAAAATGAAATAAGTATAAAGCTACAATATACAACTGGCTCTATTGTAGCTTCTGTTCTGAAATAATTACACTTGCACTGTTTGTGACAGTATCATATCACCTAGTATCACATTAATGTAGGTTGGAAGCAAAGTTGAAGGGAACTGTCATTTACTATACCATTTAACTACATACAATTACTAACATTTAAGTTCATGCATAATTGAATTTTTCTTGATGCTCATCATCATCTAATATCAATTATGTAAGGTTGCGTTGGTCTTTGAGGTTTTTGGGAATCTGGGAATTTGAACTTCTTAAGGCTGAATTTTGGACAGAAGTTTGATGGCATAAAAGTTTATACATGCAAGAGATAGCAGGAGAAAGGGAGAGGCGAGAAGTTCTTATTTTAAATAGATATTTTCAAGAATTAATTTGAAACAATATATTTCCCCTAATCGTTTACAGGAACAAAAATTAGCACAGCATTAAACTCATCAAGGAGCTCTACTTCAAAATTCATGGCCACCATTGAATATCTAAAATTTTCCCATTACTAGCCAACAATTAAATATGTATGCAATTACTTCTATTAGGAACAGACCTTTATGCCAATTTTTCTCAGTACTGCACTAAAAAAAAAAAAAGGAAACTGAAGTGTATGTCTCTACAAAAAGAAACTCAGAGCATGAAGATACCTGTGGGATCACAATTGCCAGATTCAAAACACCCAATGATAAACCTGCATGTATCAACCATCATCACAAGCAGTCCCAATGCCCCATGGCCACATCTCAAAAGAAAAAATTTTAAACATAAAAGCCAAAGAGATGCCCACCTTGGCCAAGTCCCAAAGGCTCGATGCGTGTGGAAACCAAAGCATAAGGAACGCTATAAGTTATCTGCAATTAAAGGTCGAATTACATATTTATTTCAAGCATGAAATGATGTTTTTGTTAAAGTAAAAAAGAACTTGGGTCAGAAGACAGTGCACCAACAAATTTGGCCTCCCTCTCCTAAGAACTACATTGGATCAAAATGTCAGTGATCAATGAATCTGGCCTCTCTGGTTCTCTCCCTTATGGATCATGGTCGGGTCTCTCCTCAGTTTGGGATGTTCTAACAGATGATTTCGTTCTAACCATTCAATCTATAGGCAATTCTTCATTGGATTGGTAATCCTATCCTCGCTCCTCAGAAAGCACAAGCACTTATAAGAGGGATCACAGTATATAATGAATCATATTAGGTTTAGCTATGGTGATTAACCAGTTCAGATTAACTGTTGATCCCCGTGGATGCATAGACCATCCAGACAAGCAAAGTCCATGCAACCTAGTAGTCTCAATCCTAAACCTTTTTCGTCCCTTAAATCTTGAGAGAAAATGAATAGAGAATATGAAGTCTTTTAGGTGGAACTAAGAAACTTACAGCCAGTGGAACACCAAGAACTGTAAAGATTATAAGTGCAGCTATCACTATGCCATATGGTGGTAGATCATGGCCTCTATAGTCCATGTGGCTTGCCACATAGTATAGTATGAGCATTGCGAGAAAGCAAAGAGCCATGAGAATATTCGAAATTCCCCATACAAAACCAGCACCCCATTTCCTGCAGAGCTTCTCCATGAGCATGAAGTTATTCCCAGAACAACTGAATTTAACATCAAACCCAGCGAACCCATTCGGACACCTGTAGTATAGTTCAGCCCTTCATTTGGCTCGCCGCCATAGATCTCTCGACCCATCCAATCAGTGTCAAAGAGAATAAATGGAAACCATCCAATCCATGTCAGAGCAGTGACAAACAGATTAGTCCATAATATAGTACCTGAGAAGTATCTAAAAGTTCCAAACAATTCCCAAATGAAAGCTTCTTGAGCATGGCTTGATTGTTCAGGACCTTCTTCAGAAAAGGGAGTAGATTGGTCAAGTGAACCTAGAGGAACTTCATGAGCTGCAGAAGTGCTTATACAGGTAGTAATCACAATAAAAACAATGTCAAGGAGGAAAGCAGACTTGAGATTGGCACAGTCAACATTGCATGCGGTGGTAAGAGTAAAAGGAAGAATCTTGAACCAACCACTGAATGATCCGGTGGCATAGCCAAGAATATTACCAACAGCCATGAATAGCGAGAAGTAAGCATTTGCCACTCGGGTCCTTCGGTGGTCCTTCCCTAGCATGACAAAAAATACGAGAAACAAAAGGTCATTTTGCTGCCAGATTTTGTAAATTTGATCTTTTCTTTTTCTGCTGCATAAGTTTGATCTGCATATGGAATGTGTTTGCATGGGAGCTGATCCAAAAGCTAGTTTTTGGGTTGAGTTAGACTCATGAATTTCAACAAATACCATTGTCCAATTCCAAACATTTACAACTAAAAGAGAAGACATGCCTCCACTAATATAGAAACATTTCTCTTCATAATAACAAGTTTTTTTTTTTTTTTTTTAAATCAAATTCATTAGTCATCTCAATAAGATATCATTGCAATAATGCAATAGTTTAGGAAATGCTTCTTAATTGTTTCAAAATTTAATCACATTATCAAGTACTATAGTCAATCCTAACAAACCAATTATTTCTCCGGAAATAAATTAAATACTCACCAAACTCAGACACCCCAAAAAGGAAAATCATATACTGCAAATTTAAAATAATCAGTAGGGCAAAATCGCCAATGCAGCTGAAATAACTTTTGTGAGGCAAATGTAAGTAATGTAGCATCAAATCATCTTTAAAATATCGCAAATCCACGATCACTTATTACTTTTATTCTTAAAAATATTCCGACGAAAGTGAGATTTCATATTGACACCATTTTAGCATCTAAACTACAACCAAAAATAAAAATAAAAAACGAATTGTAATCAATAAAATTAGATACATACCAGTAAGATCAGCGAGGAGAGCTCTACAAGGACCTTGGGTCATATTATTAGCAACATCAAGAATCCAAAACCCGAACACAAAAACAGCGATCGCTCTCGGCCGAAAATCGCCTCTATCGCCAAGCATCCACCCGATATCTGCGGCATGACCAATTAGCAAAACGGCAATAGCAATCGAAATGGTACCGGCGACAATAAACGGTCTGCGACGGCCAAAACGGCTGGTGCATCGGTCGCTGAAGTGGCCAACAAGAGGCTGGACGAAGAGGCCAGAGAGCGGGCCACAGAGCCAGATGATACTGGCCCAAGCGTGCGGAATTCCGAGCTCTTGCACGTACGGAGTTAGGAGAGAGAGCTGGAGAGCCCAACCGAATTGTATGCCGCAGGCCACAGAGGCTACTGTTAGTAGCTTCCGCAGTGGAACTTTGGGTCGGACCGGCGGTCGGACCGCTGCCCGAGACGTTGACGCCCTGCCCTTGGACCGCTGCCTCTCATCTTCAGGCATCTGTTTCTTGAATTTGAATCCCAACAAACGTGGCGGTTTCTTTTGATTGATCAGTGTGGACTGGAGGGAGGGAGGGAGGGAGGGAGTGTGAATTTGGAGAGCTTAAACGGGTGGAAATAAGACCTTGCTTTTCGATTTATTTACAATAATACCCGTTGTGGTTATATCTTATAACTTAAAACCGATTATTTAAAGTTTTAGTTCAAAATGAGGGTAATTGTTGCCTGATTTTGTCTACTATAAAATTCAGATCGACGATGATATGGCTGAGGCTGACTGATTGTTCGGAATCTGGAATTACTGAAATGACTAAATAGCCCTTGTACAGAAAGTAATATGAGGTTATTAATGGTAATTAGTACTAAACATGTGTATTAATTTTAGAGAAAGGACAAATGAGGCTATGATAGGGTAGTAGGGTGGTTGTGTCTATTGATGTGATATCGTAGAGTTGAGGTGTTTGACTTTTAGGTAATAATAATATGGGGTCTCTCAATAATTTAATTATATTTAGCAACATCATTAATTAAAAAAATTAATCGGGGTTATAGGTGCTTAATACGTCTTGGACAAGTACACAGTCGGATGATTATAGTCTAATTGCAAAAGTTTTCTTGTCTTTTATGTCATCGACATGTATTACCAGCCAGTGCAAATATAAAAGTGGCTGCTCCATTAACTAAAATTTCTACATCTCAAGCCTAAACAGAAAATCATGGGCCTTCTGTCTGATTCCCGAAGGCCTCACGGCTTCAACAATATGACAATTAAGGGTGACAGAAAAATCGGGATCCGGTCCGGGATAAAAACAGGTCGGGTCCTAGAAATACAAGCTCCGCTCAGGTAGGGTTTTTCAAAGTCCGGATCCGGTTCGGCATGTTATCACTCTTACAACCATTATTACAATTTACAATGAAACTTGAAGAACTTTATTAGTTCAAGTCGGATCGAAAGATAATTTATCCACCTAAAGTTATATATCCAAAAACTACTCCAGGTGGGAAATTTTTTTTTGGAGATAAAGTCAGTGCGAAGATGAAATCATGAACCATTCCAAAACGGATAAATAGTACATGCGATCCCTACCCACAAGGGAATGCTCTTCATCGGGATAAAATTGTATAAAAATTAAAAGTCTTAATCATTCTCAAAGCAGACAAATAACCTCATAAAAAGAGTAACATAAAAACACATTCAACTCAAATATCTTTTTCATTATGAATCTTTCTGGTTTTTACAGCTTGTTTACAAAAAATTTATTTTCATGCAAAATAAGAATATCCAATCAATATATATACATGATGGGTCAAGTGGGATGCTGAGAAAATCCCCAATAGTTGTAAATTTAGGATATAAAATTTGTATCAAATATGGAATAGTGAAACAATAAATTAAGTAACCACATGACACGTCAGTTTACAAAAATATAACATCAGTGAATGTATAAGCATCAATAATCCAATTCAAAATTCGATCATACTCAATTCTATTTCACTAAGCCTTATCGTTTAATAATCCAATTCAAAATTTGAACTCAAATCGACTAAATTTTATCTTGTAACTTTAATAGCAGCTCATATCAAGAGAAATAATTTCTTTTATAAATATAATTTAGTTTAACAGTAATCCAAATCTCTTTTCATGCATGTCAACATGATTCAAATCATAGATTTCTTGTTTTCAATATAAGAGATTTTATCAACTCAACTAGCTATTTGACACTCACAACAAAGAGAAAGACTTGTTTAATATAAGATTTTTTTTTTTTTGAAATCGTTCGAAATCTCACCGCCAAACCATCCCTTCCAATTTTAAGCAGAGCATGTAAAACCTCCGACTGTCTCAAGCTCTTATATGAAATGCACTCTTTGGATTCAAACTGAGAACCTAAAAATTAGATAATGAATCCTACACCACCACCAAGCCACACCCCGTGGGGACTTGTTTAATATAAGATGCAACATCTATCATGCAACACCATGATTTTGATTTTGACTCTAAGACAAACCCTAATTGTCTATCATATGAAATGAAATTGTAATGCATAAGAAAGGATGGGAGAATTGACAATGTCCCAACTAAAGAACATCCTTATTCCCTCACTTTAAAAGAGGATCATCATAATCTTGATACAAAGATGTGGTATTAACAAATAAACAGGTTGTTGAATTCCAGCTGCAGCATGTAGCATGCATGTTGAAAGTTGGCAAGCTGGTCAACTGATGAAAGTTGGCAACATGTTTTGTCAACTGCCAAAAGCGTGTTGCACTGTAGCACACATTTTTGGCCCTATAAAATGGAGTTCGAGATTCAATTGTTAAGTATTCCAGAAATACAGAGAGTTAAAATAAAGAGTAAAAAGTGTTTGAGAGGTTTTTTGTAAAGCTTTGATTTAAGTTTTGTAATTCTTTTATTTGTATATTCCTCTCATTTCTTCTCTATTGTGATTGTTTATATCACAACACATGCTAATAATAAATAACAATGCGATGGGAGCATGAACTGAAAATCAGTGTAGAAGCTATAAGCAGATGACATATCAAATTTTGAGCATTTCTTCTGTGGCCACTTCAAGACCCAATAGCTTTTCAGAAGTGGGCATCTCTGTTTTGCTCTTCATGATTGAGCAATTGTTCCATTGAAGTAGAGATCGCAATCTATACTAATGGATTAAGATGAAAAATCATTCTAAATTTCAGATTAAATAGTTTGGATTCAAGATTTTTGTAAGTAAAATTTTAGATTCAGAATACAAATTTATTTCTAATTCTTCATCCAATCGTACAAATTCTAAATCCTACTAAGATTTGTCAGTATCTTTTTAAGTTTTTTCAGCCGATTCCCAATAATGAATCATGGGCTGAATAAACTCTATAGGCCTATACTGTTGGACCCATTAGATTTGTATCCAAATTGTGATGGCATTAGATGTCATTGGGGACCCTTATATTTAGCATAAGGGTGGCAAAAAAGTCCGGGCCCGACTCGGCCCGCGGAGTAGAGGCCCGGCTCGGGTTCGGTCCCGAGCAGGGCCTAGCACATTAAGTCTGGAACTTCCCTGGCTTAAAAAAATATTATTTATATTATTTATTTATAGGGTCATGCTAACAAGTGTTCTAATGGCACTCATTAAGCATCTATATTTGGAAAGTTTTCACATCATTTTTTTGGGAAATGTAAAAAATTATCAAAATATTAATTATTTTTTCCTTTTTCCCATAAAATTTTTCCAAAAATGGATCATTAATGAGTGTCATTAGGGCACTTGTTAGCATTTCCTTTTTTTATATTTATATAATAACTTATATATATATATATAAATTTTTATATAATAAATTTAAAAAATTAATTTTTTATTAATAAAAACCGGGCCGGATAAAGCCAAGCCCGAGCCCGGGCTAAAAAAATTATTACCAGGCTCGGGCCGGGATTATCAAAGCCCGAGCCTGGGCTGTCATATTGCCACCCTTAATTTAGCCTAAGAATTGCAGATTATAACCTGTGACAAAATAAAAGGAAAAAAAAAAGAAAAGAAAAGAAGAAAACCTTGCTTTTTAGATGATGCTACATCACTTATAAATATATTTCTTAAATGTGGAATACATTCACAATATGATATTGCTGATTAGTTAGTTGGCAAATGAACTGAATTTCGAAAAGTCAATCTCTAAATTCAAGTGTTATTTATTAATATTATTAAGATATTAGAAAAACTTAATTTATTAAACTTCAAATTGATACTCTTAGTATGTTTTTTCCACGCCATAATTTAAATAAAAAATAATTAAAATATGGTTGAGATTTTTAAGGTTCGGCCTATTCCCTAACCCTATGATTAGCATGCAGAATGTTGTGCCAGCTCGATTCTTTCTCACATATAGCTTGACACCGGGTAAACTGGACTGAATTGCCTATTTGAATTCTTGCATTTCTCTGCGCATGGTGGAGGCGACTTGCTGTGCTTGATTGACTTCTTTGATGGTTTCAGGGGTGGTGGATTGGTGGCGGGATCATCATTTTCTACATCGTTGAATGCTCCCAAGAGGTTGGTTTGAATTGTAGGATTGTTGGGATGGTCCGGAGTTTCACGATGTTGGGAAGTTGAGGAAATTATTCCAACTACTTCTGAAGGCTAGTGTTGGAGCTTCACATGGCTAAATACTCTTCCTCAAAGCTTGTAGCAGTTATTAGAGAATGGCTATTTATGCGGCCACAAGGTCTGGTGTCTGCTCGCTGCCATAATACATGAGTAGTTGTGTTGAAAGGATAGTAGAATGAGAGATCTTCGCTTGCTATAAATCGTTAAGGCCCCACAGTGGGCCCCAAATTATAGACACTGATTTTCGCCTGAGGTTCACAATCGAGAATTTATATGATGGAGCACTAGCGATCTTGTAAAACAAAGGTATAGTGAGCGGAAAGTTTCTGCCCACTAGTGTGGTGGGTGCCGTGAGCACTCTGACACTCAAGTCAGAGATGAAGACGAGCTGAAATTGATAGAAGAGCAAGGTTCGAAATTACATTGACCTTCATGGACTGCCGTGAGGGTGGTGAAAGAGTGTTTAAAGGGCGATTTTCTTTGAGAGCTCACATAGGAATGCTTCAGCTAGAATGCCTATTTTTATAGGCTATTATGACGTGAGTCTCATTAATACATTAAATGCCTAATCGTTCGATGCTAAAACGGCTAATCACGTGGGAGGTAATTAACTAGGGAAAGGACATTTTCCGATTTGGCTATTGGAAGGTCAATAGGTTGTCTTGTAGGATTCTCCAAGTATATGGACATGTAAAATGTTCAGTTCTTTGGTCCAACTTTGGCCTATGAATTGGCTATTTGATGGAATTAGATTTTAGAAGAGAATAAGTTAAGTATGTGGGCCGGATACTATTAGATATTGGGTTTTAATTGATATTGGACCCGATGTGAAAAATAATTTTGCCCTTGGCCCGTACAAATATAATCTTCTTTTGAAACCAAAACACTCTCTAAACACATCAACCATTCAAGAATAAGAAGATGAAAAAAGAATCAAGAAAATAAAATTGAAAACCTTCACGATTTGCTTTCTTTATATTTTTTTTAATTATTAGTTATTTATAATGTTGAATACCATGGTGATTTTGTTTATCTTCTTCATCATGAACTAGATTTTGTTTTAGGATTGCAATGGAACCCAATCTGAATTTTTGGTAACTGAATCTCTTTTATGATTGAAGGTGACCTTCTATGTGGATTGTTTATTATTATATATCTTAATGTTTTCTATTTCTTGGCTAACATTAAGATAGTTGTGGTAAACCCTAAGAAACTTGGAAAAGAAAGTTTTGGTTTAGCCTTGGGAATTAATAATGTGTTATCATATTAATAGAATCGATTTGTTTATAGGATATAAATATACGTGCAAGACATGCATAACCATAGGTAGAACTTATTCTTAATGAGTTTGATTTAAATTAATTATCATATGAATATGAGTAATTGAATTAAATTGGACGTTTCTACTTAACCATCGGAATAGACTTGTAAATAATTTTGTGTTTTAGATTAATAATTTATTATAGTTGGTCAATTATAAAGAGAGGATGGAGATTTAAGAGAATATTATGAGGAAATTGTGATCCTAAATTTTTCTTATCTGGCTACTTTCGCTTGTTTAAATTGGCATTGTTTTTGCATCAGTTTATTAGTTAATACCTCTTACTTTATAATCGTTAGTTTAAATAAAGTTAGGGTTGATAAAATTTTGGTATTTAACATTAATAATAATTTCTCGTGGGATTAATATCATTCTATATTACTTGTAAGATACATGTGCTTGCATGCAATATAAAATCGCTATCATGAAGTCTACTCAAGTATTAACTTATTATTCGTTTGATCACGAGTTCGAGAGAAATATTTTACGAAAAATAAAGATAAGTATGCCTTAACCATGACATTTTCCACTTATAAAGGGAGTCTTCTGTAGAGTCCAGATGTTGCATGGACTGCATGAAGCAACACAGAAGCTTCATTTCCAGCAAGCATCAATGAGTCCACAATTACTTTCGGTAATTGCCAAAATTTTAGGAAGTGAGTTGGTAAAAATGTGTGCTACAATACACGCGTTTTTGCCCTATAAATTGAGGTCATTTCAGTGTTAAAGATCATCCCAAAGTTGAGTGTAAAGAGAGAATGTTGAGGTTTTTGCAAAAGTTTCAAGGTGTAAACTTTGTAATCTATTCTTAAGAGTAATAGAAGTGATTCGATTTTTCCTCAAAACACTCCAAGAGTGATCGGTGAATCACAACAAGTGGTATCAGGAGCTTCGGTTGTTCTTTGGGGTCGTAAAACTGAAACACAGAGCTTCCGATCAGAAAATCAATTCCGACGAAAGTTGTCAAAAATCCAATTTGAGGGCACCATCAGCTAGTTCAAGTCGAGACGAGCTCGATGATATTTTACGACGACCAAAAGGAGGTCGGACGACGCCGCACGCGCCGGCGAGTGAGGGAGACTCTCGGCCACGCGCTCCACGCGCCTCTGGAGGTTGAAGACGAAGTCCAGTCAGCGCCACGTTAGCATCCAGTCAGCACCCAGTCATCGCCACATCAGCGCCCAGTCAGCAGACATGTCATTGCCACGTCATTCAACACGTCAACGCCACTTGTCCACCACGTCAGCAAAATCGGTCCCACATTGCCACGTCAGCACTGCCACGACAACCGCCATGTCAGCACTGCCACGTCAACACTGCCACATCAGCAGAAGAGTAAATTTCACTTAGCCCCCTGAAGTTTTGAAATTTACAGTTTTGCCCCAAAACTTTTAGAAATTTATAAATCAGCCCCGGTGTCGGATTTAGACCAATGAAGTGTCTATTTCACCATTTTTGACCGTTCCGGACGCAACTGAGACCTCGA
Organism: Zanthoxylum bungeanum; assembly: GCA_019454045.1. NCBI lineage: Eukaryota > Viridiplantae > Streptophyta > Magnoliopsida > Sapindales > Rutaceae > Zanthoxylum > Zanthoxylum bungeanum. The sequence continues at coordinate 24,422 of SKCR01046716.1, forward strand.
ATTTATGAAATTTAGACTCGATTTTAGTGTATTTTTATTTTAAACTTTAAAAACTTAAAATGGAAATAGAAGATTCCCATTATGGTGCAATGATTAAACTGACTGCAACTAATTACTCAATCTGGAGACCTCAGATAATAGATTTTTTACATTATAATGATCTGTTTGATGTCATCGAGTTGAAGGGAGAGAAACCAGAGTCTGTTAAGGAGTATGACTGGAATAAACTCAACAACAGAACTTTGGGTCAAATTAGGCAGTGGATCGGTCATAGTGTTTTCCACCACGTAGCACAAGACACATATGCTTATGAAATGTAGAGGAAATCGGAAGACATGTTCCAGGCCAAAACAGCTCGGAATAAGGCCTTAATCATGAGGCGTTTGGTGAACCTGAAGCTACGGAGTGGAACTTTCATTGCAGAACACACCAACGAGTTCCAAAGCTTGGTGAACCAGTTGTCTGCGGTAGACATGTAACTGACAGACAAAGTTCAAGCCCTCTTGCTACTCAGTTCTTTTCCTGATAGTTGGGAGACTCTGGTGGTTACTCTCAGCAACTCAGCTCCAGGAGGCAAACTTACCATGCCTATGGTAAAAGATGCCATATCAAATGAAGAAGCTAGAAGAAAAGACATGGGCTCAGATCAAACAGAAGTCCTTGTCTCGGAGCAACGAGGAAGACAATAGGAGAAACATCAAGGTGAGAGGAGAGGCAGAAGAAAAAGTAGGGGCAGATCCAAGGACAGAAAAAAGACATACAAGTGCTTTCAATGTGGCATAGAAGACCTCTTGAAGAAAAATTACCGGAAACTGCAACGGGAGCAGGGACAAGGCAATAACCAGCCGAAGAAGAATGATGCGGAGACACTAGTAGTTACCATGATAGATGTAGCTATATGCTCCGGCCAGGAAGAAACATGCCTTCACACCGCAACTCAGGATGTCGAGTGGGTGGTAGACAATGCAGCATCCTACCACGTCACTCTTCACATGAATTTCGTTACAACATACAAAGCATGAGACTTTGGAGCAGTGAAGATGGGGAATATCAGTTCTTCTCAGATTGTGGGAATTGGCGAAATACAGTTGCAGACAAATACAAGGTATACAATAACCCTGAAGGATATCAGACATGTTCCAGAACTTCTGCTCAACTTACTCTCGGGGGTAGCCCTTGACAAACAGGGATATGCTAGCCACTTCAGCAATGTCACCTGGAGGATGATAAAATGTGCCATGGTCATCGCCCGAGAACACATCTGTGGAACCTTATACAAGACTCATGTGAAGATATGTGCAGAAAGCCTCAATGTAGCTGAACTAGAGGCTTCTTAGAATCTGTGGCACCAGAGACTCGGTCACATTAGTGAAATATGGTTGTCTACCTTGACAAAGAAAGATCTAATTTCTGTCTCCAAAAATGCTGCTCTGGATCCTTGCAACCACTGTCTATTCGATAAGCAACACAGAGTCTCTTTCAATTTCTCTTCTACAAAGAAATCAAAGTTACTCAGTCTGGTGTACTCTGATGTATGTGGTCCTTTGGAGGTAAACTCACTAGGCGGTAACAAATATTTTCTGACTTTTATTGACGATGCTTCTCGGAAAGTATGGGTGTATTTTCTGAAATCAAATAATCAGGTCCTGGACTATTTCAAACTATTTCATGCCATGGTCGAGCGTGAAACATGGAAGAAACTGTAGTGCCTTCATACAAACAATGAAGGCGAATACACTTCCAGAGAGTTCGATGCCTACTGTGGAAGTCACGACATTCGACACGAGAGAATTATTCCACGCACCCCACAACACAATGGTGTCGCTAAAAGGATGAACCGTACCATTATGGAGAAAGTCAGAAGTATGATCAGTATGGCTAAGCTGCCAAAGACATTATGGGGAGAAGATGTCTGTGCCGTCTGCTACCTGATCAACAGATCACTATATATACCGTTGAACTTCGAGATTCCAGAGAAAGTGTGGTCTGGTAAGAATCTCTCATATTCTTACCTCAGAATATTCGGATGTTTAATATTTGCACATGTATCCAATGAGCTCAGACATAAGCTCGATGCAAGGACTACTCCATGCATCTTCATAGTCTATGGAGACGAAGAATTTGGATACAGGCTATGGGACCCGAAGGAAATGAAGGTCATCAGAAGCAAGAATGTAGTGTTTCTTGAAGACCAGACAATAGAAGACATTGAAAGCCCAAGATGTCTTCTAAAACCAGTGTCGATAATATCGATGCAAATCCAGACAGAACCCCAGCACCAACACCAGTGGCTACAAATGATGATAGGGTACAAGACATACCGGAAGCAGAATCAGATGAGGAAGGAAGTGTTGAGCAGGGGGAGCTGCAGCCTGCTCCATCAGAGGCTTCAGGATCATCCACAGATCCGGATGACAACAGACAACCAGAACCTCCAGTACGAAGATCCAAGAGAGGTCGGATTCTATCAGCCATATACGCATGATCAGAATACATTCTGCTTACTGACGATGGGGAGTCAGAAACCTTCAATGAAGTGATATCTCATAAAGACAAAGACAAATGGTTGCACGTAATGCAGGATAAAATGAAATCTATGCAGAAAAACAACATTTATGAGATATTCAAGCTTTCACATGGAATGAAGGCACTGAAGTACAAATGTGTGTTCAAGCTCAAGAAAGATGGCAGCGGAAAAGTGGTGAAACACAAAGCTCGGCTAATAGTTAAAGGATTCCTCCAGAAAAAAAAAGAATTGACTTTGATCAGATATTTTCACCAGTGGTAAAAATGACTTCAATCCGAGTTATCCTAGGATTTGTAGCCAGATTGAACTTGGAGCTTGAACATATGGATGTCAAAACAACATTTCTTCATGGTGATCTGAATGAAGAAATCTACATGGAGCAGCCAGAAGGATTCGAGGTTTCAGGAAAAGAAAACCCTGTTTGCAAGCTGAAAAAGAGCTTGTACGGGCTCAAACAAGCACAGAGACAGTGGTACAAGAAGTTCGACTCATTCATGGTGGGTCAAGGCTACAAAAGAACTGCAGCAGATCAGTGTGTATACATTCAGAGGTTTCCAGATGGAAATTTCATTACTCTGCTACTGTATGTAAATGACATGTTGATTGTTGGACAAGAAGCATCGAAGATCAGCCAGCTGAAGAAGAACTCTCTAAGGCTTTCGACATGAAAGACTTAGGACCAGCTCAACAAATATTGGGAATGAAGGTGATAGACAGAACAAGAAGTTGTGGCTTTCACAGGAAATGTATATTGAACGGGTAATCAGAAGGTTTGATATACAGAAAGCCAAACCAGTCAGCGTTCCGCTAGCGCACCATTTCAAACTGAGCAAGAGTTCGTGTCCCTCATCCAAGAAAGAGATAGAGGAAATGTCAGCAATACCATATTCTTCAGTTGTTGGAAGCCTTATGTATGCAATGATATGTACCAGGCCAGATATTGCACACGCAGTGGGTGTAGTGAGCCGTTTTCTCTCTAACTCTGGAAAGCAACACTGGGAGGCAGTCAAATGGATTCTCAGGTATCTCAAGGGTACAACGAAGTTTCGTCTGTGTTACGGGGAGCTGATCCGATCTTGGAAGGCTATACAGATTCAGATATGGTGGGAGATCTTGATGGTAGGAAATCTACATCATGATTCATCTACACTTTTGCATAAGAGCTGTGCATGGCAGTCAAGATTGCAGAGGTGTATTGCATTATCCACAACAGAGGCTAAGTACATTGCCATAGCTAAGGCAGGAAAAGAAATGTTGTGGCTAAAGCGTTTTCTCCAAGAGTTAGGGGTCAAGCAGACAGAGTACAAGATACATTGTGACAGTCAAAGTGCTCTGGACTTGAGAAAAAACTCATTGTATCATTCCCGGACAAAACACATTAATATTCGCTATCACTGGATACGCGAGGTGATAGATCAACATCTGCTGAGACTAGTGAAGATCCACACAGATGAGAATCCAGCCGACATGTTAACGAAAGTGGTTACTCGGGACAAGCTAGAGTTGTGCAGAGACATAGCCGGGATAGCTATCAGATGACGATAGTTTCGGATGCAGCTGAAGGGGGAGAATTGTAGAGTCCAGCTGTTGCATGGACTGCATGAAGCAACACAGAAGCTTCATTTCCAGCAAGCATCAATGAGTCCACAATTACTTTAGGTGATTGCCAAAATTTTAGTAGCACCGTTTTTTGCCCTATAAATTGAGGTCATTTCAGTGTTAAAGATCATCCCAAAGTTGAGTGTAAAGAGAGAGTGTTGAGGTTTTTGTAAAGTTTCAAGGTGTAAATTTTGTAATCTATTCTTAAGAGTAATAGAAGTGATTCGGTTTTTCCTCGAAACACTCCAAGAGTGATCGGTGAATCACAACATCTTCTGCGTAGGATTTTTAATAAGGTCAACTTCACTTAACAATTTATTTGAGACAACACGTTAAGCAAATTTGGATAGACTGGTTTGCATCAAAATGGCATAAATGCATGATATAGAAAGTTGAGAACAAACATGATTCACAAAAAAATATACGCAAGGTTAAGCAAATTAAACCCAATGGATTCATGTGAATTCACATGTTTGATGCTTGAACGTTTTAAGAAGATAAATAAATGTGATTGACCAATTTGGTCTAAGCCAGAATGGGCGGGCACGAGCGGTCTGGTGTCCGAGCCAATTGGTCAGACGACGACTACTTCACATTAGTATTAGCCGCCTATCCCGGAATGAAATGAGATGAAATAGAAAGCACGCGAAGCGCTCCCTGCTTGCAGAAATGAATGTAGGGGGCTGGGTTCTATTTCCGGGCCGGGCGGGAGGTGAAGGCCATAAGAGAGCCCTACCGGCAAGGAAGAGAGGAAAAAGGCGCTGTCATCTATCTCGACCAGTTTCCCGAGGCGTTGGAAATCCAGACCGGCTCAGAGAATCACTGGCGCTATTTAGCCCTTCGTTTCGCCAACAAAGAAGTCATCCTTGACGATTTCCCATTCCTTCCATGCCGGAAATCTTAGATCAAAACACTATGTATGGATGGTATGAACTGCTTAAACAAGAATTCTTGAACAGCGAACCACCAGAGCTGCCTTCCCGCTGCGGCGAGGAGATAGAAGCAGGTAATCCCATCCCATCTATCTTGAAGTTGTATTTGGAAAAAATGCGCCTGCCCGGTCTCATCTCGAACACAGGGACAGGGACCCGTTATCGGAAATGGAGGAAGCTGAAAAGCAGCCCAACCCACCTAACGGAATAGTTAGAGCCGCACCGATTCCATCCCTGCTAGAAAGAATCATGAAAAGCAGCCTTACCCCTGAGTCCAGTCCCGAAGCTATGATCTGCGACCTAGTCAAAATTTGATTTTCATAAAAATTATTTAATACTATTTATTTTAATGGAGGTAAATCAAAATCAACTCATTAACAAATCAGATTTCTCAATAATTTATAAGACATATTTTATTAAATTTTCGAATTGAGCGGGGACGAGACCCCCACCGAGTTGAATGTTGCTCCGCCCCTTTATATAGTTGAACACAAATGAATGTACAGTAAAACAAACATGAGATTTTAGGGGGTCATAACATTCATATGTAGAGCAATAAAATATACAATAAAATGTGCTTGCTTGATCACGAAGATACATATTATGGGGGCATATCTATGTGGTAGATGATGATGATCAACTGAAATTTGATCTTTCGCCATCTATGAGAAAGGCCATTGATCGAATCTGCAGTTGTCGGTCAAGAAAACATACTGTGATTAGGATCAGATGCAGTTTTATTCAAATATGTTGAATGCATAAAGTAGTTGGTAGTGATGATATTCTCTTTCTGAGTTAGTGGGAATAAACATAAAGCTTCTTTATGATATTATTTCACTTAATACTACTGCATGCAGGAACCTTGCTTTTTTGATCATCAGAGTCTTATTACTGCTGCACCAAATGATCCTCTAAATTAACCCCATTTATATGCTCATACTCTTCTTCACCTTTCTTCCTTGCAACAACAACCTTTTTATTTCTTTTGCTTTTTCCTCGAAAATGGTTCTTCAATCTATTTTCTTCATTCTTATATTACTTGCTTGTATGTCCAATCCTTCTCAAGCTATCAGTGCTAATAACCAGTCCCATTTTTTCAAGCTTATGAAGAACTCTTTATCAGGAGGTGCTTTATCTGATTGGGATATTGATGGAGGGAAACCTTACTGTAATTTTTCAGGAATTAGCTGCGATGATCAAGGGTATGTCAACGTGATTGACATGTCAGAGAGGTCATCAGCTGGCCAATTTCCATCTGGTGTATGCTCTTACCTGCCTGAGTTACGTATCCTTCGTCTCAGCAGAAACCATGTCCACGGAAACTTCCTTGACAGCATAGTCAATTGCTCTCTCCTGGAAGAGCTCAACATGAGTTCTATATACCTCAAAGGAACACTTCCGGATTTCTCACGGATGCAAAATCTACGGAAACTTGACCTGTCATACAACCTCTTCACAGGCGAGTTTCCCTTGTCGGTGTTTAATCTTAGTAACCTTGAGGTGCTCAACTTCAATGAAAATCCTGGTTTCAAGTTATGGCAACTGCCAGATAGTATTTCCAGGATGACAAAGCTCCGGAACATGGTCTTAGCCACATGCATGTTGCAGGGTCAGATTCCAGCTTCAATAGGAAACATGACTTCTCTTATTGATCTAGAATTGACTGGGAATTTCATCACGGGTCATATCCCTCCAGAGATTGGATTGCTGAAGAACTTGCAACAGCTTGAGCTATACTACAATCAACATCTTTCAGGCACTATACCGGAGGAACTTGGAAACTTAACAGAGCTCACAGATTTAGACATGTCAGTTAATCACTTGACTGGGAAAATTCCAGAATCACTTCTCAGGTTGCCCAAGCTGCGAGTCCTGCAGCTTTATAACAACAGCCTTACTGGAGAAATCCCAAGTGGAATAGCAAATTCAACAACCTTGACTATATTATCACTTTATGGCAATTTTCTGACAGGAAAAGTTCCTCAGAATCTAGGACAGTTGTCGCCATTGGTTGTTCTTGACTTATCAGAGAACCGCCTATCAGGTCCACTTCCAACAAAGATTTGCAATGGAGGTAAACTTCAATACTTTCTTGTCCTGGAAAACATGTTCTCTGGAGTGTTGCCTGATAGTTTAGCTAAATGCACAAATCTTTTGCGGTTTCGAGTAAGTAATAACTATTTGGAGGGCTCAATACCTGAAGGCCTTTTTGGTCTTCCCCATGTGTCAATCATGGACTTTAGTTGCAACAATTTCAATGGTCCAGTTGCAAATACAATTGGAAATGCTAGAAACTTGTCTGAATTGTTTATGCAGAGAAACAAAATTTCAGGGGTTATACCTTCTGAAATTTCTCGAGCTTTCAGTCTGGTGAAAATTGATCTTAGTGATAATCTCTTGTCTGGTCCAATACCTTCCGGAATTGGAAACCTGAAGAAGCTAAATTTACTGATGTTACAAAGCAACAAGCTCAATTCTTCCATTCCCAACTCACTGTCTTCATTAAAATCTCTTAACGTCCTTGATCTTTCCAACAACCTCCTTACTGGAAATATCCCTGAGAGTCTCTGTGAATTGTTACCCAACTCCATCAACTTTTCAAATAATCAGCTTTCTGGTCCAATTCCTCTCTCATTGATTAAAGGGGGGTTAGTAGAAAGCTTCTCCGGCAATCCAGGTCTCTGCCTTGCTGTCTCTGTTAATTCATCAGTTCAAAACTTCCCTTTATGCTCTCAAACTAAAAAACGAGGAAGCTTAAATTCTATATGGGTAGTAGTAATTTCAGCAGTTATTATTCTCATTGGCCTTCTCCTGTTCTTGAAACGCCGACTCAGTAAACAGAGAGCAGTCATGGAAAAAGATGAGACATTTTCTGCATCATTATTTTCATTCGATGTAAGGAGCTTCCATAGAATAAGCGTCAATCGACGTGAGATCATTGAAGCCATGACTGAAAAGAACAAAGTTGGGCAAGGAGGGTCTGGGACAGTGTATAAAATTGAATTGAGCAGTGGACAGGTGGTTGCAGTGAAGAAGTTGTGGAGCCAAAGAACAAAAGATTCTGCTCCCGAAGATCAATTGCAATTGGACAAGGGGCTGAAAACAGAAGTTGAGACTCTGGGAAATGTCAGACACAAGAACATAGTCAAATTATACTGCTACTCTCGAGTTTGGATTGCAAACTCTTGGTTTATGAGTACATGCCAAATGGAAATCTTTGGGATCCTTCCACAAAGGATGGATGGATTTTCTTGATTGGCCAACTCGCCATAAGATTGCATTTGGAGTTGCTCAAGGTTTGGCTTACCTCCATCATGGTCTATTGCCACCCATCATTCACAGAGATATCAAATCAACCAACATCTTACTAGATGTCAATTACCAGCCCAAGGTTGCAGACTTTGGCATAGCCAAAGTTTTGCAAGCAAGAGGAGGCAAAGATTCCACTACCACTGTGATTGCAGGAACCTATGGATATCTAGCTCCGGGTAATTTTCTCATCCAAACATATCATCTTCATTGAATATTAAGCCTTAAAATGCAATTACTTGTTTTTACAATTGATGCATGTAACAGAATATGCTTATTCGTCGAAGGCAACAACCAAGTGCGATGTCTATAGTTTTGGAGTAGTATTGATGGAGCTAATAACTGGAAGGAACCAGTAGAGGCTGATTTCGGAGAGTATATAAGAATATCACATACTGGGTTTCAACAAAGGTGGATACCAAGGAAGGAGTTATGGAGGTCTTGGACAAGAAGTTATCAGGATCATTCAGGGATGAGATGATTCAGGTTCTAAAGATTGCAATCCAATGTACAGGCAAGACACCAGCCTCGCGCCCAACCATGAATGAGGTTGTTCAATTGCTGGCTGAAACAGACCCGTGTAGATTCGAATCTTGCATGGTTTCAAATAAGTCCAAAGAATCATCCAATGCCTCTAAAATAACAACCCTTCAGAATTATAGCTATACAGGATCTATAGATATACAGTGTATATATATATATATATATATATATATCTTACTCTTTATTTCTTCTTTTTCTGTTTTTTTTTTTTACTGTTCTTGTAAGCACTAGCTACATCTGCTTTGTGATAATGCTCAACATCTATTTGCTAATAATTAAAAAAAAAAAAAAGACCCAGAAATGAAATCATTATCTAGCTTTTGAGAGCTTTGTTTTTTCCTCTTTATTATTCAAGTGGGATTCCTGATTCTGATTTTGATAATCAAGTTATGATTCCTATCCACTGGAAAAATATGAAATGGCCTAATTGACTGATGAGCATCTTCTTGTCTCTACATAAGCTAGGGACAGAGGTGAAAGCAGATGCTCTTTTTTTTTTGTGTCTTTATCATATTTGATCATTTTTCATATGAGAATTTTGACTGTTCTAATAGAATGAAGGGTAGCAAGCTTGTTTCAGATAGTGAGCAATGAACCTCCACCATTCAAGTTGCATTTCTCTTTTAATATTAAAAGGACATTTGATTCTTCCATTACTCTAAAGATGAATATCATCTATAATATTCTATAAAAAGGTCTCATAGTGTTATTCAACTGATTGGTCAAGTTTCATCTAGATTCAGGCATTTGTCATAAGATTTGTCAAATTGTATACAACTCTAATAGCTTAGATCATACATACAGATTTAAAAATGATATTTGCACAATCAATTACTCTTTATGTTTTTCAAAATACACAATGATTGTGTAATTGGCGTGGTTTCATAGTGTATGACTCAAGTCCTGAGTTCGAAATCAGGGAGTGTGTTTCTTCTAAGAAACTGGGACAGTCGAAGATTTTACATGCTCCGCTTAAATCTGGAAGGGATGATTTGACAACGGAATTTTCAACGATTCCCTAAAAATTGTAATTGATTATTCACATATCATTATTGGATTTTAATATAACGTTTGCGTTAGTTTTATGAGCTGAAACAAAAAATATGAGATTCATATGAGTGAGAAGAAGATTTAATTATCAGTTTGACATACTTAAATAGAAAATATTAGCACGTGTAGCATATGCTAATACACTCACACGTGCGAGTATGGCCACTTTGTAGGTGGTTGGTGGGTTCCTCTTCGAAGAATAAGATTCAATTCAAGGAGATAATTTTTTTTTTTTTTTTTATGGGATGGTGGAGAGTCCATAAATGTAAAGTGAGAAGCAATGATGAAGGAATAGTTTCTTCAACAAAAAAAAAAAAAAAAAAAAAAAAAAAAAAAAAAAAAGAAGAAAAAAGACTGGGTATCAAAATCAAAGCTAGACAGATGGATACATGTCCTCCATTTGTATTAAAGATTTAAAAATGTAGCAAAAGTATTGTGCTACTACTAGACGTGGTAATTCATATTATTCTACCTTGTAAAATTTAAATAAATATGAACATAATTCGTTTAATAATTGTATCAAAATCTTTAAATATAAGTATAGTCTATTAAACGAATCGACACGATATGATATATTGACATAATTAATAAATGAATCAGTTTCGTGTTTGACACGATTAATATACGATTCAATAATGAATAATACGATTACTCAATTAACATGATTAAATAATTGATAAACAGGTCGTAAAAATGAGTGTTGCTTTTCAAACACAACCATTATCCCTCTAAAATTACAATAACACCCTTAATCATTTAAACCAATGACATTCTCTTATTTATTTATTTATTTATTTATTTGTTTGTTTGATTTAAATAAATGTTTTTTAATATCTTTTTGATTTAATTTTCAAATGATAATAATACCCCATTTCCTTTAAATAAACTACTTTTTTGATTTAATTATTTTATTTCCTAATTTACTTTTTTATTTTATTATTTTATTTTATTTTATTATTTTATTTTATTTTTTGATTTAATTCTTTTATTTCCTTATTTACTTTTAATTTAGTTTAATTGTTTTATTATTTTATTTTATTTTTTGATTTAATTCTTTTATTTATTCTTATCTCATTTATTTTTTATTTATATTTTTCCTCTTTTACTTATTTAGTTATTTAATAGTCTTTATATATTTATTCACTTTTATTTGTTTAATAAATCTTTTATATTTTTTATTTGTTGTTATTTTTTTGTATAATAGAAAATGTTCTCTTTTATGTTAGCAAGACATATTTTCACAGAAGAGTACGTGTAATAATTATGTACAAAAAATTATTCTCTTACATTAAGAAATTATATGTGGGTTATCATCAAACAAACTAGGGATCTATAAGCTAGGCTTTATCCATTAAACGACTTGACAGACAATCTATTATATTTACTGCATTACTTCGAGTCGTCGGCACCAGAGGTACATTGGATGGACGATGTGAGTTAGAGAATTATCATCGCATCAACATATAACCTTATACTGCGTACATTTGGTGAGAATATTTGGAGTTGTTATACTCATTTTTCATTAAGGTCCCCTCTAGTTTCATACCAAGAGTGTCAAGAAATAGTTATTGCTCATGTTGGCAACATGTTATATTTTTGTGTGTATTATTACATGTACTATTCTCTGAAATATATTTTGCTAACATAAATATATAAAGACCGTTAAATAAGTAAAAGAGAAAAATTTAAATTAGAAAAAAAAAATTAAATAAATAAAAGAAGATAAATATATAAATATTATTAAATAAGTAAAAGAGAAAAAAATGAGATGAAAAAAATAAAATAATTAAATTAAAAAATAAAATAAAACTATAAAACTATTAATTTAAAAAGTAAAATAAAGAAATAAAATAAATAATTCAAAAAATAATTTATTTAAATGAGTAGGGGTATTATTTTCATTTAAAAATAAAAACAAGAAAGTCAAAAAAAAAAAGAATCATTTATTTAAATCAACTAATTTTTTTTTTAAAAAAGAAAAAGAAAAGAAAGAAAGTCATTTATTTAAATGACTAAGGGTGTTATTATAATTTGAGAGAGAGTAGGGGTGCCTAATACAAGAGGAGGGAAAAACAATTTTTTTTAAAAAATCTATGTCAAAAAAGGTAAAAGAGAAAAATGATTCTTCTAGAGAATGTTTGCAATTTTAGAAAAAAATTCAATTTTTTTTTTATTGCTACTTAGCACGCAGGATGTTGGATGAAAATCTAACGGTCCGCGTGCTTCCACGTGACAATACCCCTCATTCTAACCGAAGTTATGTAAGGTATGATAAAGTAAGGGAAGATAATATGAGATAAAATTAAATTATTTATTTTATTATATTATATTTGAGTATATGGTATAGTAAAATGGCGGTTTAGTAATATTATTGTGTTTAGTCAAAAAATATTTAAATGTACATTTTCTCAATTACCATTTTTTACTCTACTATATTTTATCATATTTTTTCAAACTCCATTCCGAACAAAGGGTAAATGGTTACCAAATAAGTGCCACCTCCACTTCCTGAAATAATAAAAGCACAAGTTAGTAAAATGTGAATAGTAAAATCATTTGAAGGTGGCGAACAACTCAAAGAAATTCACTGAGATGATAATAATTACCGAGTTCAATGCATTAAGTGAAGTTATGGAAGGTATGATGAAATAAGGAATGGTAATAGAAGATAAAGTAAAATAATTTATTTTATTATTTTTGAGAGTATGATATAGTAAAATGATAATTTAAGAATATTATTGTGTTTGGTTGAAAGATATTGAAATGTAAGATAAGATGAGGTTAATAAATTTTTTTTTATAAAAATCATCAAAACTCTTCGAACATCATGATAAAATGGAATTTTTAATCCATTAAATAATTCTCCATAACCATACCTCCTACTTCTTCTTAAACACTATTCTTTACTTTATTATATTTTACCATACTCTCTTGTAGGTGTTCAAAATTAGTCCTGTAATTAGTGGTACGTGTCTACATGCAGTTGAATCTTCCTCAGCACGCACTCCTCAGTGGAACTGTTACGAGCAGACTCAAGTCTGATAAGAGGATGACACATGTCATTATACTACAATACTAGTAGACATGAGAGGTCAGGTTGACCCCCGAAATCCGAAGACTTCCGGAGAGACTAGGGTTTGACAAAAAATGTTAGGCCCCGACCTCGAAGTGATATTACTCTGAAATAACGTCACTCTGAAGTCATATCATTCCAGAGTGGAGAAGCTATGAGCTGAGTCTCATCTAATCTAGAATTGTTCTGGAGATGACTCACTCTGAAACTCATCTCAGTAAATCAGAAATATTCCGACATCGATATCAGTACTTCGGAGTACATGATGTCATATACATCACCATCCGAGATTACAGTAAAACTTCTATAAATGAATATTGTTGGGACCAAGAAAAAATTTTCATTTAGCGAGATTATTTATAAATGAATATTTATTAATTTATAGAATAGTTTTACATATTTTTGTTACATCTAGATCATTTTATTGTACTTGTATTATTACTTTAACCAAGATTCAAGCATATAATTATTAATTATATTTATTGACAAACTAAAAAATTAAATTAAGTACATTGTAACAAATAATTTAGTAAATGCTATGCATGAATTTTTTATTAATAATTATTAATTATATTTATTGAGAAACTACAAAATTAATTTAAGTACATTGTAACAAATAATTTAGTAAATATTATGCATGAATTTTATATTAATAATTATATTTATTGAGAAACTAAAAGATTATCGAGGTTTTATTATAGTGCACTTTAATGACAATCCACTTATCTTAGCATGCAAACATGTTTTAACATGTATATTAATAGGTGTAATTACACCTAATGTCATATTAGAGTATGCATCACGTTAAGTGTACATCATGCATTTGGAGGACAATCCAATTATGGACAAGTGTCCATCAGAACTCAACATCTGCATACTTATAATCCTATATAAGCCAATAAGCTTGTAGAAAATGAGATTGAAAGAATTCATCACGCATTAATACAATTAGATCATAAGCATACTGCACTCTTTGATTAGAAAATTAGTTATAAACTTAAAGAAATTCACTGTGATGATAATAATTACCGATTAGATTACATTAATGCCAGCCACTCACGATATTGAAGTGATTTAAACTTTAAATGAGTCGAACCAATTTGGCAAACATATGGTGTGCAGTAAATTATAAAGAAAAAATAAATTCTGATAAACTGATAGGCGTGGCCCAATAGCTGTGCAATTAATTATGGGACGCAATTGTGCTGCCAAGCGATATTTGATTCAATGATGTCGATCAATTTTTAGTAGGAATGGTAATTTAATCGAATATTTTAGATATTTGGATATTTACAATTAAAAATGAGCAATTTAAATTAGTAGTTTTTGTAGCAACCGGTCCAACAAGTATGATATTGATATATTATCTGTTTTGACACGTGGCATTGAGGATTTTAAGTTTATGTGAGATACTACAATCCATTTTCTTTAGAGCTCATTCAATCCCAAATAATGTGATATACTACAATTCACTCCTTTTGGAGCTAGACGTCGTCGTTGACACATCGATTGTGTGAGCTGGCTCTGATTCCATTTGCAGCGATCGGCGAACTAGAAAGATATTGCCTGATTTGGAAGCATGAGCATATGCTTATAAGTAGTTAACTATTCTTAACTAGCATAATCCATTTGGGCCAAGAGCTTGAAATCCATCCCCTTAAAAGCCCAACGTCCTTGTTAATATGTCAATTGAGCAAACTATCTCTGATATCATTTTTAACAGTTGTCCCAATTAACTAGCACATATTGTGCACTTCGGCACAACAAATGGTGGATTGCAAATCCAAACCTTGAATCGTCATCACTTTGTTCTTGGCATCAAGTATGTATGCGAATGCGAATGCTCATGCCTCATGGGGATAGTGATGTTTGTTTTTCCCGATTTTCAATAGATTTGAATTGATTTCTTCGTATTTGAGACTGTATCATACATGTATCTTTGTTTGAGTCACTTCAGGGAGGTTCTGTTTTGTCTGTAAGAGAATAAACTGACTCATTTCTGATGATTTTTTTATTATTAAGAATCAATTTCCACCATTTATATTGATCTCTTAGAAGTATTTTGTTCTGACTTTTCGGTTGTTTATGATGATGGGTTTCTTTTTTAAGAATCAATTCTGTGACAAATTTTCCCTTTTCATCCTCCTGATTCTGGGATCAAATTTTGCCTAGTGCTTTCATATGATTCTTAGTATTTCTGGCTTCAATATGAAACATACTTGTTTATTTTGGAAATTTATGCTCAGCATTAATGGACTGACAGATCACCATATGAGGATCGACACTTTGTGCATTAAGGTTTCAATTTGCTGGATTACTTGGCGTTTCATTGCATTTTAACCTCTTAAGTTTCCTTCTGGACATTGGGTTTATTCCAAAGAAAAAATAGGGATTGAAACCAGAAGCATTTTCAACATATTTCATGCATGTTCATGCAAGTTTTGTGTAATCCAACTAAAATACATGCATTTAAGCTACTGATACCAATGTTAGGAAACATAATCCCTAATATAATTACATGTTTGTCCTCTTAGGATCTAACCATACATGTATTACTAGTCCTAGATTTATTTACATGCTAATTAAAATAAATCTATACTAACCACAACACAATTGCATACATTTTATGCTTGTAGAGACCTCTTAATCAAACTTAATTGATTGCTTAACTCAATAAGCAAATGGTCTTATTTATAGGAGGGAAATCAAGTCACTATGTAATCACATGCATTGATTACTATTAATCACATTATTAGGATGCATAATGACCTTTTCTAACCCTTCCAAAAATGTTACCATCATGGGTGTACCATATGTTCCCCATTTAACATTTTACTAATTGTTGTCACTTAACAACTCTTGTTGTTACTTAATTATTTGATTAACAATTCTTGTTGTTTACTTAGTAATGAAATCATTACTAATTGTTGTTATTTAACAACACCACATAATTAACTTAATAATTTCCAACATGAAATTATTATTAATTGTTGTTATTTAACAACACCAAATAATGAACAACAATTAATTTCCAACATAAAGAAAAAATAAATTCTGATAAACTGATCATGGAGCTAGGCGTGGCCCAATAGCTGTGCAATTAATTATGGGACGCAATTGTGCTGCCAAGCGATATTTGATTCAATGATGTCGATCAATTTTTAGTAGGAATGGTAATTTAATCGAATATTTTAGATATTTGGATATTTACAATTAAAAATGAGCAATTTAAATTAGTAGTTTTTGTAGCAACCGGAACAAGTATGATATTGATATATTATCTGTTTTGACACGTGGCATTGAGGATTTTAAGTTTATGTGAGATACTACAATCCATTTTCTTTAGAGCTCATTCAATCCCAAATAATGTGATATACTACAATTCACTCCTTTTGGAGCTCGACGTCGTCGTTGACACATCGATTGTGTGAGCTGGCTCTGATTCCATTTGCAGCGATCGGCGAACTAGAAAGATATTGCCTGATTTGGAAGCATGAGCATATGCTTATAAGTAGTTAACTATTCTTAACTAGCATAATCCATTTGGGCCAAGAGCTTGAAATCCATCCCCTTAAAAGCCCAACGTCCTTGTTAATATGTCAATTGAGCAAACTATCTCTGATATCATTTTTAACAGTTGTCCCAATTAACTAGCACATATTGTGCACTTCGGCACAACAAATGGTGGATTGCAAATCCAAACCTTGAATCGTCATCACTTTGTTCTTGGCATCAAGTATGTATGCGAATGCGAATGCTCATGCCTCATGGGGATAGTGATGTTTGTTTTTCCCGATTTTCAATAGATTTGAATTGATTTCTTCGTATTTGAGACTGTATCATACATGTATCTTTGTTTGAGTCACTTCAGGGAGGTTCTGTTTTGTCTGTAAGAGAATAAACTGACTCATTTCTGATGATTTTTTATTATTAAGAATCAATTTCCACCATTTATAATGATCTCTTAGAAGTATTTTGTTCTGACTTTTTGGTTATTTATGATGATGGGTTTCTTTTTTAAGAATCAATTCTGTGACCATTGTCCCTTTGCATCCTCCTGATTCTGGGATCAAATTTTGCCTAGTGCTTTCATATGATTCTTCGTATTTCTGGCTTCAATATGAAACATACTTGTTTATTTTGGAAATTTATGCTCAGCATTAATGGACTGACAGATCACTATATGAGGATCGACACTTTGTGCATTAAGGTTTCAATTTGCTGGATTACTTGGCGTTTCATTGCATTTTAACTTTTAAGTTTCCTTCTGGACATTGGGTTTATTCCAAAAGAAAAAATAGGGATTGAAATGTTGGGCATCAAGTAAGATTTTAAAGACTAAAAACTTCACATCTGAGAATCATCAATAAGGTTGGTTGTAGTTAATTGATTTAAGTTGAATATTTCTACATAATCATCGAAAGAGACTTATAGATAATTTAGTATTCTATGTTAATAATTCGTAACAACTCAATTAAATGAAAAGTGTCTGAAGTCATTGCGTGTATGCTTATGTGAAATTACAACACAAAATTTTCTAGTATATAAATATTAGTCTTTATTTACTTTCAGTTAATTTTATATTAATTACTCTCCTTTCTCAACTATTAGTTTAGTTTAAGTTAAGTAATTTGGTTTTATTATTAGCAAATTAAATAATAAGTTCATAAGGATACGATATTCAACTAATGATCATTTTATTACTTAAACGATACGTGCGCTTGCATGCGGTATAAAATCGTTATCAACATTTGAGGAGCAGGTATTATGTAGATATTATTTATCTCATATTTGATGATATGCTACCTGGTGGAGTCCATAATTCCATATTCTTTTGTCCGGCGGCTCCAAATATTTTTTTTTAAAAAAAAGGTAGAATTACATGCACATGTTACATGTGTGGCCAAGAAAATTGTGGAGTCGCTCTCTCGAGTATTTGTGCATCTTCGTATCAGATTTCAAATCATATTAGAAATTATGTCGTTAAATTATCCAATTTGTACTTAAACGGAGTAGTTAAAACCTTTGATTGTCTCCGACTCTTAAAAAAAGAAAAACACTCATTAGATTCAAACCCACGATTTGAAAGTCAGATCTTGAATCATATACTATCAAATTAGCAGATTTCAAAATTGCTGAGGAATATTAACCATTGCTTTGCTTGGTTGCATGTGTGGTCAAAAGTGATTTTCTTCTGGGACCTCTTTTAAAAATAGAGCAAACAAAACAGAGGGTCCTTGTCTCTCTCACTCAAATATCTCATATTCACTGTGTAGTTGATGGAGAATGACGCAGAGAGTGGAATTATTTATCATGATTGAGTTCTTTTTAATGGAATTCTAGCCATGCCGTCCCACTTATTTTGGACGGTCCTCTAAGATTGGTATCAGGTTTCCACACAATATAATCATTTTATAATTCGAAATGAAAAATCATTTCACATTTTATATGATTCTTAATATGGTTCATGATTTTTTTAGATAAAAAAATTGGTATTCATAATTTTTTTTTTTTTAAAAAAAAAGATATTTTAGACCGAACGATTAACAATCTTAAATTTCAATCAAAATTTAAAATTTTCTACCATTACTACCTAATAACAGCTAGCCTTATCCAGGATAATGTGTAATGGTCCCTTGATATTACTAAATCTAAATGCATTTGTCTGCTCATATAACGAAGTAAAAAAAATTGAATTTTTAAGCGAAAATGAAAGATTTTTTTTTTTTTTGAAAATATTGAAAAGCCTAACGTGCGGAACAGGTAAAATCTTTGCTTTCGTAAATTTTTATAAAAACTACACCTTATGAATTCAAATCTAAAATTTTAAAAATCAAATTTTAAATCTTATAGCACCTAACTCATGGGGACGAAAAAATGAGGCATATGATGAAGTGTTATAAATGAAATAGACATATGTCTTTTGGTGGACAGGACAAATAAGGTTCTGACCTGAGAGCAGTGACCACTCACACTGGGTGTGGAATTATGTCTCGACAATAGGCCCCATTCCAACTGTATGCCATTGTTAGGTTAGCTTTTCCTTTATGAATAAAATGTTAAACACATTGCGATGCTCAAGTGAGAGTCTATAATAATATCAGATTAAAAATATTTATAATAAAATAAGAAGAAATTAAGATTATTCGAGGAATAAATTTACCGATTTATATTTATAACAAAAATCAACCGTCAACATAAACTAAAACAAAGAAGACAAAATCAAAACCCATCAAAGGGAATCTGTGTGTGTGGCAAACTCAAATGGAATAATATATTATTCTTTCACCGTGCTACCATATCCTAATCCTACATCAAACTCCAATCGCACCCAACATTCACTTTTTAATTAATAACTAAACTTAATATTTATTTAATGCTACCACTATAAAGACTATAGTCACATCTTTATCTTTATCTATATATATATTGTTGATGGGGATTTCTGCAACTAAGGTAATTGAACAGTTTGGAAAGGACAGAGACATAATTTCCCTTTTTATGAAGTTAAGATGTTCGAAGGTATTAGTCAGCTTTCGGACAATTAAAGGATTCGGACATTGTTTCTCGGATCTTGCCGACCAGGGGACACAACGCGGTGCAAACTTCAAAGGCCAACAACATCAAAGCCTAAGCCGACCACATTAGTCCGGTAGCTCGGTTCGGGGTTATCTTCCTCCTGGGATAGGTTGGTGAGCTCGGATATTATGGGTCGGGGCGGGGGCAGTCGGAGTCTTCGGCAAGTCTATTGGTTGACCTTTTGGTGACCGACGCGTGACCAGAGCAGTTTGGACATTTCCTTCCGAAATCGGTTTTTGTACTAAAGATCTTACAGGCTGTCATCATTACTAATAAAGTGTAACAGCGTATTTTACGGCGTGAGGTGACAGAAAATCAGATGACAGGATTCAGCTTTCGGCGAGGCAGTTGGGACTGAGAGCCAGTCAAATCGTTGAAAACTTGCGGCGCTAACGTCACAAAGATATGGGAACAATGTCTCGTATTTGTTAGTATATAATGGGAAGTTGAATTCATTTGTAGGGGTTGAAAAAATTTTCATTTGAACGTTCACTTGTAAGAAACAATCAGCTCGGATTTCCTTAGATCACGTTTGAAAACTGGTCGGCCGAGCTCGGTTTAGTAATAAAAACAACACCCCTCACTTTGTGCCCGTGGACGTAGGTTGAACTTGTTCCACCGAACCACGTTAAATACTATTTGTCGATTTTTGTGTTTTTCTTACCATTCGCTATATTTATCTTTGGTCTCCTCATAACCAAACAAATTCAAGGTTGAATGAGGATTGTCTCGGGAGAGTTATCTCGAAACTGTCCCTAGGACGAAAATCATCCGTCAACATATATATATATATATATATATATATATATAAATTCAATGGATTTCTTCATAAAAAAGTTACATATCAATTTTTTTAAGCGTAATATAAGATTTTTTTATTTATTTAATAGATACAAATTATATTTATAATTAAATTTCTTCATAAATTTTTTATGATTACAAAAAAAAAATATTTAAATTTTATTCGATCCCATATATGAGAAAAAAAAACAGAAGAATATATGCTAGTTCGTAGCTATTGCTATCGAATTTGGAGTTAATAACAAAATGAAATCATCAACTTGGTTCCATCTTATCGATGCATATCAAAAGAAGAGCCAATAATGAATAGAAACAAAATACTTGTTCATCCATCCACATCCGTTTCCCACACCTACTCCACTCATTCACAATGCTTTTTTTATTATTACTATTATTATTTTTTTTAAATTTTTTAAAAAATATAAATAAGATTAATGTATTAAAAAAAACTCTATTTTATATCACTTATTATTAAAAAGACCTATTTATTAATTTTAGGAACATTTATTCGTATGTTTTTTAATTTTATTCATCTTTAATCATTTTTTGACAAATAAAAGGTTTGATCTATTTTTTCTCTTTAAAAAAAAAAAAAGAAAGGAAAAGAGTTACCGTTTACATGAACGGTATTTACTGTTCACATGAAAAATAAATTATTATTTTTTTTGCTTTTAAAAAATGGTGTGCAAGTCCGTATATATTTTAATCTCTCATTTGCACATTGCGTTTTGAAAGCACATATTTTTATTTTAAATTTCTTCTTTAGTTTTTTTTTTGTGTGCGGATGGAGCGACTTATAGTCACATTGTAACTGTACCTAAACAAATAAATACTCTGATACACACCTAATTGATAGTTATTTTATAACTGTCAATAAAAAAATACAGTCACAATGTGACTAAGGTCACAAATGTGATTGTTCTCAATATGTTTGAGGGTCGATAATGTGACTAAGGGTCGGTAATGTGATTGAGGCAACTACTGTGACGGAGGATCAACAACTGATGTCATAATTGTTATTGTGTGTAATGTGACTGAGGGTCGATAATGTGACCGATGCCATAATTGTAACTGTTCTCAAATCTCAATGTGGCTGAGGGTCGGCAATATGATTTAGATAACTAATGTGATTGAAGGTCGACGATGTGACTGATGTAACTAATGTGACTGATGTCACTAATGTGACTGATGTCACAAATGTAATTGAGATTCAACAATGTGACTTTGCTCAATGTAATTGAGGATATGTAATGTGTATGAGATAACTAATATGACTAAGGTCACAAATGTGACTGATGATTAGTAATGTATTTGTTGTTATAATTGTGATTGTATTCAATATGACAGAGGGTCGTCAATGTGACTGATGTCACATATATGACTGAGACACACCCATAAGTGATAACCACATTGTGACTTTAGGTAAAAATATGAGTATTGTTGATGGTGTTTTCAGGCACTATAACATTTAAGACAGCATGACGAGGACAGAAGGGTAATTCCCTGACTGGTTGAGATCATATAGCCGACCCGACCATAATATGTGAAGACCGACCACTTTGGTTCGGATGACCGAGCACTATAAGGTCGGCGGAAACACTCTCAGCATAAAAAATTGTCATGACCGACCTCATGAAGACCGACCAGATGGCGAGACGCGTTCGAGATGACGACACCCTATTCTTGCGGATAAGATAAAACGAGTTATCATACTCTCACAAGGAAATGAAGTCAGAATCCGAAAAGGAATAAGAAAAGAGAAGAGAATATCAGGCTAGGAATCCTTGCAAAGAGAAGAGACTAAGTTCAATTAGGATTTCTTATGCAAATAGGAGTCTGATTTCTGTGTTATTATAAATAGGATGGCATAGTATGTGTAAAAGGCATGATCAAAATCATCTTCAAAATCATCAAACAAAATTAGTGATCTGAATCTTCAAGCTCTGACTTGTAGAGATCCGAGAAGAGGTTTTCAGTAATAAAAGTATCATCCTGTTTGTGTCCGTGGACGTAGGTCGGATCCAAATCCACCGAACCACGTTAAATCTCCTTGTTGATTGATGTGTTTATCTGTTTTCTGCTAAATTTGCCTTTGGTCCCCCATAACCAAACAAATTCACTATTGAAGGAGGATTTCATCGGGAGTGATATTCCAATATTACCCTGAGACCAAAATCAGCCAAGTGTCTCATTCAGCTCGGGGTCGGGTACATCCCACCGAGTCAGCCCTTCGGACTGGGGACGTAACATTCCCCCAGGTCCAAGTGCCTTTTTCAGCTCGGGGTCGGGTTACGTCCCACCGGGTCATGCTCATTGGACTGGGGACAAGACATTCCCTCAGAACCAAGTATCTCTTTAGCTCGGGGTCCTCATGGACATACTCAATGCATAGGATCCGTGAGAAGCATAGCACGGGGAGGGATGATACCCCTGTGGCGATTGCTTGCTCCAGTGTTACCGAACATAAGGAGGAATATGCCCTTAATGTATCGAACACTCTTTGATCCTCACTTACCCGATGTAATGGATCCGTGGGAAAGCATAGCACGGGGGATGATGATGCCCCCATGACGATTACTAGCTCCAGTGATACCGGACCTAAGGAGGAATGTGCCCTTAGTATCCCGGACACTCTTTGATCCATTCATCATCTCAGATCCGCGAGAGACGCAGCACGGGGATGCGTTGTGCCCCTGTAGCGTGTGCCTACTCCAGCGTGGTAAGGAGGAGCCCTCATACAATACACAGGCTCCCCAGTGAACCGACGTGTAGAGGATGTGCCCTTACCAATCAAACGCTCTTTTTTATCCGAATCCTGGTTCGCCGGGACACTGAATTGAAAGATTCAGAATTGTGTTTTGGAGACCTCAGACGGGACGCTGTTTTGAGGCATCCATGTTGTTGTTTATGCTTGCAAAAACGTTTTTTGGGATAGGTGCTAAGTCACCTCCACCTTTTAATTTTATTTTCCAGAAATCTTGTTTTTGTTTTTCGCCGATCAGGCAAAGGGACGCCCATGCCAGAATCGGTAGGGTTTCAAAAGGTTGATTCAATTCCCTTCTGAATAAAACCCCAGGGGGTAGTCGGCTCGGGGCTGGATTTCGTTCCGTCGGGACTACTTGGTTTCTCTCAGCTCGGGGTTGGGTTACGTCCCACCGAGTCAGCCCTTCGGACTGGGGACGTAACATACCCCCAGGTCCAAGTGCCTTTTACAGCTCGGGGTCGGGTACATCCCACCGAGTCAGCCCTTCAGACCGGGGACGTGACATTCCCCCAGGTCCAAGTGCCTTTTTTGACTCGGGGTCGGGTTACGTCCCACCAAGTCATGCTCATTGGTCTGGGGACGGGACATTCCCCCAGAGCCAAGTGTCACATTCAGCTCGGGGTCGGGTTACGTCCCACCGAATCGGTTTCTTCGGACTGGGAAGGTAACATTCCCTCAGTCCAAGTTTTTCATTCAGCTCGGGGTCGGGTTACGTCCCACCGAGACATGCTCTTTTGTATTGGGGAGGTAACATTCCCCCAGAACCCGAGTCTTTTACTCAGATCGGGGTCGGGCTGTACCCCTCCGGTTCATGATGACCCCTGAAGGGTCTCGAAATTGTTCGGGCAACAGGAAAAGAAAAAAAAGGAGAGAGACACGAAATAAACATAAATATATATGTGTGTATGTCAAAATACAAACTGTAATGTTATTACATAAATATATAAGTGTACACAGGGCCCCGGTCGGGTTACCCTTTCTCATACAGCTCGCGCAGGGAGGGGGATTTCTTCCTCAGCTCGCTCAGACAACGGAAGGATTGGCTCGGCCTCAGGAGGAAAAACAGCTGCTTCATCCTCGGCAGCATGAGAGACCTCTGCTTCAGGGATAGGGGGAGGGATCACAAGGCAGTCCTCGCCTGCGGTAGGAACCTCAGGTCGTCCTTCATGGGGAGCCTCAGAAGCCGGAACAATCGAAACCGGGGCAGGATCTATCACCTCCTCGAAAGGAGGAGGAAGCCACTTCCGAAACTCCTCCTCATCTATGTCCCCCTTGCAAAAACTGATGGCCGCATGAATATGGTCCATGTTCAGACTGGGCAGCACCATCGGTATCAGATCATCACAATCACTAACCCCCTCAAGGCGGATGGCCTCATTCTCGGCCTCAAGATCGGCCTTTCTCTCCTCAAGCTCGGCCTCTTTCCTCTCAAAGTCATCCCGGGCCCGCGCCATTTGTTCTTCATTGGCCTTCAATTTTGTTTCAACACTGGTCACATTGGCCTTCAAAACGCCAATTTCAGATTGGGCGGTCTTCAAATCCTCCCGAGCATTGTCAACAAGCTTTCGCTCCAGCGCAGCAGCAGCCTTAAGAGCCTTATTAATTTTGAAGTTCTCAATGGCAGTCGACTCAAGGTTCTGAATCACCCCCTCCCGATCAGCCAATTTAGTCTCCACTTCTGTAAGGCGATTCTGAAGTCTCTGGGCCTGACCACCCTCGGACAATAAACTCATAAGGAGGTCCTTATTCTTCGCCATGAGGTAAGTAGCCTGCACAAAAACGAAGAAAGTCAAGATATGAGATGAAGAAAACCGGGAACCGAAATAAAAAAAAAAAGAAAGGAAATAGAACTACATTTGCCATTTGAGAGCTCATCTCGGTCACTACAGCTTCGGGCGAGATATCCTCATATCTCGAAACCTCCCTCGGGGGAATCACCTCGGCCAATTCATTGAAAGCCGGCACTAAATGAGAAGTGGCCTCCCGGATGCTTTCTCCCAAATCATCCACCTCGATGATTACAGAACCCTTTTGCTTCTTGGAGGAGCCCACATATGATTTTTTCCCCCGGCGAACGTCTTTCTTCTTGCCCGGGACAGGATCCTCCTCCTCCTCTTGGACCAGCTCGGTCTCCTCTGACCCGAACTGACGCCTCCTCTTCCTAAGAGGCTTCGGCGGACTGACAAGACGAGCAGACCCCGACGACTGCACACCAGGAGAAGATAGACCCCGAGCAGCCGGCTGAACTCTCCCCTGAGACGCCCTCCCAACCTCAGCAGATTCAGGCTGTGCCCGGGAAGTTCCAGTTTCAGCATGACCGGCCTTCTTCATAGTACCGGCCAACTTCTCAAGAAACTTTGGCCTCTTCGACATACCTACAAAAAAAGAGGAAAATGAAATCAGAACCTGAGCATATAAAGCACATGATAAACAAAAACAGCCGGCAGACATCTACCTATCCGACCCGAGACCTCCGGAGGGACGGTCCGAGTAAGGCCGGACTCAACAAAGGCCGCATCATTGACCAACTTCCTCCAGTGGGCAGCATACCCCCGAGCCCAATGTACCCGCCTCCGAACCTGACGAGAACCTTGGGAGCATCTCGCCAACAAGCTGGGAGGAACCAGAGAAGTTAGAAACCTAAGAGACCAAGAACGGGAATATATAAAAAAAGAAGATGGGGTATTAAACTCCTAACCTCCCGCCCTGAAGATGTCCGGAACCGAGACGTCATCCTCAAACGATCTCAGAACCCGACCCCAATCCCCAGTAGCCCAGAACCAAAGATCCTTGAAATTCTTGTTAGAATCGGGGAGTTTCTGGACAAGGTGGACGAGCTATCATAAGCAGAGAGGTAATACCAACCGTAGTGAGTCTTTGGATTAGACTTCAAACGGTATAACCTCTTCACCTCTTCCAAACAAGGTACACCTAAACCTGCCCGGTGCCAAACCACATATATGCAGGCCAGAATCCTCCAACTATTTAAACTCAATTGACAAGGGGCAATCTCCATCTCGGCCAGCATCCAAGCAAAATAACGTTGCATCGGCAGCCGTAGCCCACACTCAAAAAAAGCAGGAAGAAGTGCCATCGAGCCCTCATCAGGTTGACTAGCACGATCCATCGGGCCGGGAACTTCAAGGGCAATATCTATTGGGATGTCATATCGTTGCCGCAACAGCGCCAGATCATCCTCAGTTATTTTAGAGGGGCGGTTCATATCCAGAGCCGACGATCCAATTTCACCGGGCTCTGGGTCCTTCCGAGGAACCCTCTGATGGTAGGAGTCTTGCTCGATCTCAGAGGGAGTAGGGGTAGTATCGAGGTCTTCTACACTAGGTGCCCCCGAGCCCGAGGAGAGCTCCTCAGCAGGGGGAGTTGAGATCTTAACAGGCTTTTCAGGGGAGGAATCGCTGTCAGACATCCCTAACACCCAGAAAAACAAAGAAGGAAGGGGAAGTCAGTCTATGGCTAAAAGAAACTACTCACGGTCTCCATGTTAGCTAAAAAAAGGTGGTCTTTAAGGTGCCCTAAAGCAGAACCCAGCAAACCATAAATCTTTTCCTAGCAAACACAGATTCGTAAAATAAAAATAAAAAAAAAAGACCGTTCAGAGGACTTACTTGTTCTTCTCGGAAAGAGCAGGAGTTTGTGCAGTATGGTTATACTCGTTCCTTATGTTCACAGCAAAGAAAAAGAAAAAGCCCACGGTTGAACTTCGAGAGCTCGGAGTTGGACGAATCACGGAGATGTTTTCAGAAAAGAAGAAAAAATTGCCGAAAAAGATGGAATAGTGAAAACCTCGCCTCCTTATAGTCATGACAAAGACGCTCGTGACCGTTGGATCTAAAGGAAGAAAACCGGATGGACGCCAGGTGTCAACTGCAAAAAGAGGTCTCCCAAGTTTGAAACAGACGGCTGAGATCAGCCCACTGTGAAAACGCCTCTTCACGGTCGATTCACCCCCTTTTTGGCGGGAACCCGGCGGATGTTTGACAAATGTCGAACTTAGAAAAAACCATAAAATTGATTTGACAGGCATTTAAGCGGACGTGACTGTTGCGTGTCTCAAGACAAAGCGCTTGAAAAGAGGCAACAAAGCATTTCTCGACACCGGACCGACCTCCAACAGAGCAAATCAGAAAACACATTCTTTATATAGTTCCCGGCACCAACTTACACGCTTGTTGGAACCGAGAACTAGGGGACAGATGTTGATGGTGTTTTCAGGCACTATAACATTTAAGACATCATGACGATGACAGAAGGGTAATTCCCTGACTGGTTGAGATCATATAGCCGACCCGACCATAATATGTGAAGACCGACCACTTTGGTTCGGATGACCGAGCACTATAAGGTCGGCGGAAACACTCTCAGCATAAAAAATTGTCATGACCGACCTCATGAAGACCGACCAGATGGCGAGACGCGTTCGAGATGACGACACCCTATTCTTGCGGATAAGATAAAACGAGTTATCCCACTCTCACAAGGAAATGAAGTCAGAATCCGAAAAGGAATAAGAAAAGAGAAGAGAATATCAGGCTAGGAATCCTTGCAAAGAGAAGAGACTAAGTTCAATTAGGATTTCTTATGCAAATAGGAGTCTGATTTCTGTGTTATTATAAATAGGATGGCATAGTATGTGTAAAAGGCATGATCAAAATCATCCTCAAAATCATCAAACAAAATTAGTGATCTGAATCTTCAAGCTCTGACTTGTAGAGATCCGAGAAGAGGTTTTCAGTAATAAAAGTATCATCCTGTTTGTGTCCGTGGACGTAGGTCGGATCCAAATCCACCGAACCACGTTAAATCTCCTTGTTGATTGATGTGTTTTTATCTGTTTTCTGCTAAATTTGCCTTTGGTCCCCCATAACCAAACAAATTCACTATTGAAGGAGGATTTCCTCGGGAGTGATATTTCAATATTACCCTGAGACCAAAATCAGCCGTCAACAAGTATGTCTCACTTTTTTGTGACTTAAATAAAATATTATTATAACTATGGTTAATGTGACTGAAGGTCGGAATGTGATTGAGTTAAATAATGTGACTAAAGGTGAGCACTGTGATTGAGGCATATATAATGCAACTTTCAATTATCAATGTAACTGAGGTGAAAATGTGACCATAACGAGCTCAATATGAGTATGTGTGATACAATAATTTTGGGGCTAATTTCAATCTTACGTAAATTTAAATTTGTGAAAGGTCTGTTTATGAAAATTGTAGGTATGAATGTTATATATTCGTGTATCTTTACGAATTGTGGATTGGTGTCCGGATGAAAAAGATATGAGTATTTAAAAATTACTAATTTAAAATTAATATTCTCTAATTTTTTAACTTTATTTTGTTGAAACATATCAGCAATAAGTTTTATTTTAAAACTTATGATTTGTACATCGATAATATATAATTTTTTTTTTATGAAACACTTCATATTTTGTAAGATATTTACATTTTAAAGTAAATTGAAAAAAGCAAAAAAAAAAAATAATAATAATTTGAAAACACATATCCCCAAGACGTGGGTTGTGTGTTTTAATTTATTTCTATTTTTGAATTTTCGTGTTTGTTTCTTGTCCCTTTTAGTAATTTTATACCGATAAGATTAAATGTAAATTTTTAAGTTTAGATATGATTAAATACTAAAGATTCTATAATTTTTTGAAATAAAAGCCCCTTAATATATCTATATTAATATTATGGGTGATTTAGATTATCACAGGAAAAAAAAAACAGAAAAAAGTAAAAATTTGATGAGTAGATCTGTTAATTAATTAATTTATTTTTTTTTTTAAATTTATCTTCTGATTTAAAATCATGGTATTACATGTATCCATTGTTCTGATAAATTAAATAAAACAAAAAATATATTTTTATTTAAGAATAGAATTTTATTTGGATCAATCCATATCCAATTTATTCTTCAGGACCATATCCTTCATAAACATATTACATTCAATATGTGATAAAATATGATGAATTGAGACTGCATTAAAAAAATATTGATATTATTATGTTATGATAAGTTCCTTGCGTTATAATACACACAAAAAGCATCATTGCTAGCTTTAAAAAATTGAATATGGGACTTGTAAGAAGCTTCCAATAAAACATGAAAAACAACAAACAATAAACGATGAAATGGGATACATCAACTTAGACGAACAATTTTTTTTTAATTGTTTGTAATTATATTTGTGAAATCATTTTTTATGGGTTTAAAATGAGCAAGTAAAATCCTCGACTATCTCAGGTTCTTATATGAAACACATTTTTTTAATTCGAATCCAAGATCTGAAGGTTAAATCCTGAACTTTATATCACCAAACCACGCCCCCTGAAAAAAAAATCCGTGAATCGAACATACCAATTCACCATTATCATCACCACTCTTTTTTAATGCTATTTAACTAAACATGTTTAGCCGAATAAGCATTTGGGATAGTGACAAAATAAATATCTATCCTAAGATCATGGCAACCCTTTCTTA
The DNA here is from genome assembly GCA_019454045.1 of Zanthoxylum bungeanum. Taxonomy (NCBI): domain Eukaryota; kingdom Viridiplantae; phylum Streptophyta; class Magnoliopsida; order Sapindales; family Rutaceae; genus Zanthoxylum; species Zanthoxylum bungeanum. The sequence goes on from SKCR01046716.1 coordinate 54,107, forward strand.
CAAGTTAATTTTTAAAGGTGAATTATATTTAATTGATTCTTCATAGTTCATATCAAGAATTAGATTAGACATAATATATCAAGTATAAATTTATTCAGGGTTAGATTCCTGAAATTTGAGTGATCTTATCTCAAATTTAAGATATTCACTCGCCTTAATTTTGATTGAACTTCCCGACAGATGACCTATTTGATTTAATTGAGCTTTGTAAAATTACACAAATATGAATGATGGATCAATATGATAGAATATTGATATCCTAAAATCTCACATTGGCTAAAAATATATAAATAAACCACATTCTTCCTCTTTACTTAATAGATTTTTATTAGCATATCTTGTTTTAGATCTAACCATATAAAATATACACGATTATAACTTCTTCTTCTATTTTTGATAATCGGAGTGTCTAAATCAACTTACGCGCACCTCGACTAATCTTTATAATCTGTGTTAAGTCGTTGGCTTTTTACACCAGAGAACATGATTCAAATAAAATGTATCTAATGAGATTCAAACCTTGAACTTAAAAGAAAACAAACCACTTTAGCCCAATATATTTATCATTGAGATGACCCATTGAGATTTACACAATTATAACTTGTTACTTTTAAATGATTTTTTTTTTTAATTCGTCACATAACAAAATTGTTGGACATGAATGATGGTGATATATATAAATCAGAAAGATAAAATCTAGCTTATATTTAAAGTCCGTAGTTGCTAATTTATGCAGCGCCAACTGTCCAAGATAAGGTTCCCACATCAAGAGCGTGTATGTGGACCAATAAAAAATGATCACGTAATCTAAATCGTTCCACATCATAATTTAATTAAAATTTGGTACAAATTTTAAACTAGTGATTTTATATAAAACAATAATAGATTAATTGATACAGAAATTACCTAAAGATTGTAAAATACATAAAAAAAAAAATATA